>JAUZND010002015.1:0-13113 GCA_034780555.1 Coelogynopora nodosa
CGGGCTAAATATTTCCTGGTTTAGCACGGGGTGCTAAGTTAGTCCGCTTTCTGAAATACCAGATAGCACTAGCACGCGGAATTTAGTCTTAGCACGCGGATTTAGTCTTAGCCCGGCTTCTGAAATACGACTGTAGATGATTAAGCGGTAGTTAGCGCATACAAAGTGGCATTTTGTATTATCCCATTACTAATTGAATTGTAGAATTGTTACAAGTATTAGTCTAAAGAAACATAACAAGAAGTATAACACTCGGAGGTAACTGTATAAAGACAAGTCCTTACGAAAAAAAATTAAGAATTTACCATCCGCAAATTATGGATAATTTCATTAAAAGGTATATCCACTTTGTCTAATCATTTAATCGATAACGTTGTATGCAGATATATCAGATCAATTAGTAAACATTATGTGTAACATGTTTAATAAATAACTTCCGTGTATTGCACGATTCGGTCTCTATTATACTTGACTATCAACAGTACAATCAGTAATGACTCCTAATGGAATGCAGATGCAATATGTGTTATTACAACTAGGATACAACGTCGAGGCGAAGCAGCTACAATACACTTTAATAAACAAATACCTATTGTAATAAACTTAATGTTTTTACGTTAAATTTAAAAAAACTTACGTATTGAAAATACTTTAGATGCTATAAAATGTTCTCAAATTTCATTAAACTAGGTCAAAAAAACTATTTCCAAGTCCTATGTATTCTAACATTGGAGGAATTACAACCCAGTTTTATCAATTAATCCGGCCTATAAACAATGTAGGGAGTCTGACTTTGTTGACTGAAGCAAACATGTAGGTATTTTATATGTGGTGTGACAGTGTACAGAACTGACAAACAGTTATGCATAAAATGGACTGAAGGTTTATCGCAATTCATCATGCAAACCTTTTCAATTAATAATATTAAGGCATTATTTGTAGATAGTCTGTTAGGTTTTTGGATTTATTAATTTCATTTTACTACTAGTACCAACCAAAAAAATTAAATACCTACTCATAATAATAGTAAATGTTTTAGAGTTAATAATGTAATAGAAAAATGTTTAATCAAACATTATTATTTATATTGTTTATTTTTATTATTCGTGACCATGTATTGTCCGATTATAACACCTGACCTTGGTTGAAAACATCTATCCCCCCGGTACAGGTCCACGAAGACCCCGGGATGCCGGAGACCCTGTCCAAAGGGAAGAAGCTTCCTAGTGAGTCCTCAATGACCCTCAAGATCAGTCGGCGGAACGTGGGCCCCTCCTCTACACAGCTCTACATGGTGCGCACAATGCTCGAATCGATGATCGACCGCAGCGGTGGCAAGCATACACTGCGCAAGGAGATCGATTATGATAGTCTGGTCGCCATTGACAACTTCCATAAGAACAGCTTCTATTGGCCCTATTTGCTCAATTTTAACGGTGGGTTTCATTGTTTTGTTTATTTATTTTGTGTAGACAATATGTCACTATCATTAATAGTTTATATGCGATAGTAATCCTTATTAAATATTTTGATTAACTATATATATTATATATAATTACTATTTGTTTTAGATTTTTAATAATAATACTACTTTTAAGCAACCATATTATGTGTAAAATTTAATTTTAAATTCAATTAGTATAAATCTAGATGTTGTCCGAGTTATACGTGCTCAACTTTTTAGTGCGCTATCCTATAGTCATACGCAGGAAATTACACACGCACTCCCTCATCAGAGACCCTGTTCAAGTGCTGCGACCTCTCCCAGCTCTGGTATCGCGAATTCTTCCTGGAGATGACCAACGGTGAGCGCATCCAGTTCCCCATCGAGATGTCCATCCCCTGGATCCTCACCAACCACATCCTCGAGACCCAGCACCCCGGTTTTATGGAGTACCTTATATACCCCATGGATCTGTACAATGACGCCGCCTGGTGCGCTCTCAATCGATTCAGGTAGGTTCCATCCTTCGACCTTCGCGTGTTACATGATTGTTTGTATGACGATTGTTGTTTTTTAGGAATATGATGGAGGCTGATGTTGATCATTTTCCACTATATTTCTGCCGACAATTTGGCAGAAATAAGAATAAAAATTAATTTCTTAATAAATTAACTCCTCAATACCATCACAAAACAATTCAAAATATATTGACTCTCTATATTTAAATGATTTAACTTTAAATGAATTAATTTCTTAAACAATTTTCTGCGAGTCTAATGATTATGGAGATCTAATAAAAGATTGTAAATCTAGATTGAATTCATAATTAATATTATATTGACTTTTTGGAGTATATTTAATTTATGTAAAACATACTAAAAATATATTAATCACCGGTTTTTGATCGGTAACATTCTAGTTTCATATACATATAAATGTGAATCAAATTTTGGTGTATAAATGGTATCAAATAGCTTAGTCAAATATATTTTAATATACAGTCAAAAATGAATAAAGACAACCATTTTTTTCAAAAACATAATCTTCCGAAAAACCTTAATTTCATTATATGAAATATTTTCTTCTAACTTCTATCAATATTATAAATATAGTGGATGAATGTTTAAAAGATTTTCTTGATCATTTTAATAATGCCAAGCAGCTCTTTCCGTGTTTAGTCGAAAAGGTATTTCACTGAATTTGATATTCTTTGGGGAAAATATATTGACCCTTTTTTACTTGACTTTTAATCACATGTATAGCCAGACTGATATTTTATTCTCCGTAGTGACTTCCTATTTTCCCTTCAGTTGCCAGTTCCTCTACGACGAGATGGAAGCCGAGACGAACCTCGTGTTCGACCAACTTGTCTACAAACTCAGTGAGCAGATCTTCTGCTACTACAAGCAGTACGCCGGGAGTATCCTTCTGGACAAACGGTTCCGCGCCGAGAGCATCAAACAGGAGATGCCGGTCCACTACCCGGCACCCAATCGATACGAATCGTTGATGAAGCAGCGGCATGTGCAGCTGTTGGGCCGCTCTGTGGACCTCAATCGACTCATCTCGCAGCGTATGAACAAGGCGATCTTGCAGTCTTTGGATGTTGCAATAAGCCGCTTTCAGAGTGGCGATATTACCGCTATTATGGTGGGTTTTGTTTGCAGTGTTGACTGATTAGACCAAGATAGGGTTTGTGCTCTCCTTTTAATTTCCTTGTAAGCTTCTTTCTAAATTTTAACATCAGGTTTTTAAGGAAGTGCAAGATCCTTGTTTTCAAATGTTCATTCGAAACCGTTTGTAATTAAATTAGGAAGTTCTAAACATTTTCTAGCAGTAATTTTGTATTTTTTAAAGTCTGCTAAGCCTGGAAAAAATATTTTCTACAAATTTTCTTTTCGACGGTTTTGCAACATCATTATACGGCACATTTTCATTTAAATTATATATTTATTAATTAATATTTTTAAGCTTGGTATTATTAATTGTTCTGTAAATAGATCCTTAATTTGTTATTACAACTCTTTGAAACTCTTAAAATATCATCTGAGAAAAATGGCGAAATCTGGCTTACTAATATTTCATTATGTATTTCATTCTGCCTTCTTTATATAATAGTATGTGTTGCTCCCCTGTGTTTCCAGGTTGGGTTTATAGTTGTTTGCAGATCAGATAAATTATAATTCAACCATGAAAAAATATTTTCTGGATGTCGTTCACTAATCCGAATAAAATTATCATATATTAATTATTCGGTCTCGAATATTGTAATTAAATGTGTACTGTTTATATTATTCGATACTAAAATCATGAAACCAATGTGCTCATAAAATCACTGATCTAACATGTTGCCTCTCTAATCCAAGGAGATCCTCTTCACATGCTTTCCGTATTTATCTTAATGTTCTAGTATTACCCATCAATAGTGACCTTTGTTGAACCTTCTCCCCTCTTCTTTCAAGGAACTGGAAGGACTGATCGAGTGCAATCGTCTCTGCCACCGTATGCTGAGTGAACACCTCGAGTTGGATGACTTTGATTCCCTCCTCAAGGAAGCCAACAACAATGTCACCTCCCCGTTGGGCCGAATTGCCCTCCACGTCTTCTGGGAACTCATCTATGACCTCGTGCTCAACTACTGCTACAACGGGTGTGTTTGTGATATAATATTTATACTGAAGATCCTATAATTAATTAAGGAATCCTTGATTTTACCGGATCTAAATTTCTTTTTTAAGAAAAAATTCTGTCATTTTTTAAAACTATTATGATAATTACTAATTCATTTGTTGTTTAGAATATTAACTAAAATTCCCACGATATCAATGTGAATTATCAAAAATAGTTATTTTCAACAACAAAAATATGTGAATACGTGAAAAAAAATTATTTATAATTGGAAGCTGATAAAAAACGTCTATTAATTGAAAGTGGAAAATTGTGACGTGTTATGTTATACAGTAGAGGTTATCGATATTGGATATAACGAAAATTTGTGGATATCGACACCAGATTGTTGTCCCTAAATATATATTAATTTGTAACTTTATTTTGACAGTTTGCCTATTATCAACACTTTTTTTATTTAAATTTATTAATTTTTTGTTACATAAATAAATGTAGACACCCTGTTTATTCACAAGAGTAATAAAATAGGCCTTACAACAATTATATTCTTCTGAATACTTTTTTTAAAACAACATGAACAAATGTTTCAAACTATATTAATTCAATAAATCCTAAAATATAGTGTCACAATCTGATATACACCAGATCCACCAATCGGTTCGTGCGCACCAAGATGTCCTTCTCCGAGGGTCTCGAGCGAGACAAGCCGCCCACCGTGCAGCCGCAGTACTTGTGGGGCAGCAAAACCCTTGCCCAGTGCTATGAGAC
This sequence comes from Coelogynopora nodosa, assembly GCA_034780555.1. NCBI lineage: Eukaryota > Metazoa > Platyhelminthes > Proseriata > Coelogynoporidae > Coelogynopora > Coelogynopora nodosa. The sequence continues at coordinate 4,841 of JAUZND010002015.1, forward strand.
CATTTTCAAGCTCTATACGGGGTTTGTGGGAGCTCCGCACATACGCGTCATCTGTCGTCTCCTGGGGTATCAGGGGATCTATGTTGTACTGGCAGAGATTCTCAAGATTTGCGGCAGTTTAGTGAGAATTTCTTGTTGTATTAAGTCAATGAAGTATTTTATTAATGGAAATTATGTTGAAATTTCACGTAGTTTTTATATGTGAGGGGCCATACATAAAGTACGCACGATAATAATATGTGTTGTTACCCGCTTCCAATCTCATGCCTAATTGTTTTATATTTAGTATTTACTTAATAGTAACTACTAATAATATAATCAATTTTTCTTTACCTTATTGTTAGTTTTTTTTTTTTTGTTGAACGGTACAGTAAAAAGCTGCGTAGTGTTTGTTTATTATATACACTTACTCTTTTATTTAACACGCTTGTAAGATTCAAAATGTGTGTGTTTTTATTTGTGTGACGTATTGTAAAGCAAGTCAACCATAATCGACCATCTTCTGACTTTAGGTGCAACAAGCGGTTGTGACTCGTTAACACTAATTATAAGTGTAACGGGGCTATTACGTAATGTTGTCTTTATTTTTTGTTATTGTTTGTGTATGTTGGTGTGTAAGGTTCAAAATGTGTGATTTTATTTTAAAACTCTCAAGTAGAGAACCACGATGCAAGTCTAAAAAAGCATTGTTAAGACGTTGAACAGTTTTGATTAAACAGTTTGTTATATTTTGTTTTATAACAACATTGCTAACTTAACACACCATATACAAACAATAAAAATAATTTTAATTTACATGTATCAGAACATAATAGTATAAAATAAAGATTACATTACGTGATGCATAATAGCCACGAGCCACACATTCTGAATTTTAGAATTCCACTTATTACATAGTACAGAAAAGTAAATGTAATACTTTACTCCCATACAGGAGTGGAGGGGAGTATTAACATACAAACCTACAGGGGGTCGACTTTTTAATTAGCGTACACCAAATAGAATTCTAAATTGAATATAATAACCTTAGAATAATGGTATTTATTTTTCAATTTTTGTTTGAATTCCAGATCAAGGAACGTCTAAAGAAATATGTTGCTGTTCTCCTGCGTGCAATGCCCAACACAATCAAGCAGCACAAGCCCATCTATGGTTCAGAAGCTATCTTCACCTACTACTACGCTCAGCTGCGCAACATCTATCAATACCCAGATCTTCGGACTGACGTATGTCAGTGTTTCAGAGAGTTAGGAAATATCATCATTTTCTGCCTGCTTATTGAACAGAATTTGGTACGTTTCCTTTCATTAAGTCATAATGTATTTTTTATAATTTATTTTAATATCTAACAGAATTTTAGCATTTTATAATAACAAAACTCATTTTGTCATTATTTATTTTACCTAAAAATATAAAGACAGTTTATATATACATAACAATGTTTCAAAATTAAGCGATACGGTTTCATATAAAAAAAATCCAGCTTAGCTATAAGTTTACCCAAATAAAATATTTTCCATATTAAACGTGTCTATTATATGCATACTAATGTTTATCCTAAAAATTAAGTGGTTATATATTACTTACATGTACATTTTTTATAAGTAGTATCAGCGCATAACGATATTATTTCTTATGTTACAGAGTATTGAAGAGACGATCGATCTGAAACACGCCGCTCCGTTTGTTGGTGTCATTCCAAAACCATTTATTCCACAACCTGAAGGTTTGTTACCTGATACAATACTATTTTTTATTCCTTTTCAATAACTTGTTTAATTTTTTTTCTGGGTCAGTTAATACTATTTCTGTGTATAAGTTCAATGACATCGACCATTTTTTGCGTCGTGTATTGTAAATTTGTACCGACAATTTATACTTATATTTTAATTTTATAGTTCAATTGCACCAGAACTGGTAGAGAGAGGGCTTGAACACCCTATTAATCCATATTTGGTCTTAAACATGTTTGGGGGGTTACAAAAATAGGGAGACACGATTTTAGTACATTGTGGCTGCTCTCAATTTTCAAATGCTTCCGTAGCGCCTGTAATTATAGGAACCTTATATAAACATGGTGAAAGTGAATAAAAGGACAAAATCGTTTAAATATACATTTTTAAATCTATTATTCACTTATTTATTTTATAGACATTTAAAATTTGTATAATTGTTAATCATATACATTTACAGCGCTAAATATATATTTTAAGCTTCGAATTCTTATATCACTCAATTATAGTTATGATTTCAATTTATTTTTTATGTGTTGTATTCCTCAAATAAGGTTTGGTTTCTTTCTCCCTTTTTCAGGTCAGGGAAACAAACCTCCCGCAGAACTCCGCAAAGAACGTGATCTCCAAGTCAAGGAAGTGACCCGGAAATTGGAAGCGAAATATGCCGCTCTCAATGTAGCCAATGTTATCGGGAAACTGGGGACACCCGAGGTGATATCCTCTGTCGTGTTTGCTACTATCTAGACTGTTGTTGTTTTAACCAGGAAAGATGTGAAAAACGGCCACTTCGATACCATGTATGAAGTTGGTAGTTTCCAACTTGTTTTGGGGTTGTCCATTTCTTTAAAACCAACTGTACTCATAAAATTAACATTATAGTTCTCCAAAGAAGCCGCTTCTGTTTGAACTGCTGATGAAGTTGTTAGTGTTATAGCAATTAAATTAATAATCATTGTTATGTTTGTATCGTAAAATTATAATATAATTGTAGGGCCTAAGCCCAATATTATGTTAAACTATCATTTTTATGATTTTTGAGAAGAGAAATTTTGACTAGGCTACTTTATTCAATATGACATATTGGTTCATTTTAATTTAGTCATGTTTGCTTATTATAATGTAATATGTTTATTTATTTATATAAAAGAATATATTAAAATAAAGTTGTTTAAACCTTCCATCTTACATAATAGTAAAATGTAACTGTTTTAAATTTTATTCTGTCACAAATTAAACGAACCTTAGTGTCTCTACTATTCCATAACTCCCCCCTCCCCACCCACCACAGCAAGCCGCCATCGCCCGTGACAACGACATCCTAACCCGCGAGCGATTGTGCTGCGGCTTGGTAATGTTCGAGGAGATCCTGGCGCGCATCCGCGGTTTCCTCGATGAAGACCCCATCTGGCGCGGTTCTCCGCCCGTCAACGGGGTCATGGAGGTCGATGAGTGCACCGAGTTCCACCGGCTCTGGTCGGCCATCCAGTTCGTCATCTGCACCCCATACGGGCCCAATGAGTTCACTGTCGAGTGAGTCGTCTCTCTGCCTCTGGCATCCATTATCACTTTGTTGTCGCTTCCTGTGATTTTTTTATCATGGAGAGTTGTCTTGAAATTACCGGAGAAGTCCACTCGCCTGAAACATCGTTCAGGCTGACTGCGTAGATCTCTCAACAATTTACTAAGGTTTTCGCAAGAATTGACTTGTTTATTGTAAAAAATTAATACCAATTTGTTTGAAAACTGTTTTTATGTTCGTAATATAGGTAAATCACAATCTCGTGTGAGAAATAATCTATGGCCACTACCGACTGTAACTATTATTTGTAAATTATTTAACCAGTTTGATATGGTGATACATTACTTTTTTATTGTGTTTTATATGTTACTTATATAAAACTCCCTATTAATGTACTGATAACTTGAAGAAGAAAATGGGTTTGATAAGTTAAATCTGACATGCTATATGTTTGCTTTTCAACAAGACTAAAGTAGTGTCAACACCTACATACCGATATAGTGAAATTCTGTAGAATGTCGTCTATTTTCATTATTAGACGGCGAGTCCACATTATAACCTCGATTTCTTTACTTGAATAAATAATTTAAACAGGTTGCTATGCCACTCTTTTGCCCACTCTCAAAAATCTCATTATGCCTTTGAAGTGATATCACTGTTTTCTGCGACCCATCTAAAATCTTATTTTAAATTACTGTGAACGATGTGGCTTTTCGAAAATTGCGAGCGTCATAAACTACAGCCGAACTACCCTAACCGAAAATAACATGAAACGCATTTTTTGTTCCCAACATTTAATCATATTGTGTATATTTAAACTGTACAAAGTTTTTGATTGTGTAATTTATTTTTTTCTCATGCTCAAAAGTAGGCCTACTGTACAACCCTGGAAAAATTAACCGATACACCCTTTTTTCAGGTGATTTTTTTATTATTATTTCCAAATTTTAAAAAATTTTAAATCAGCAACTTTTAAATTTAATAATTAACTAAAAGCAATAAAATATCAATGTGTTTTTATCATTCAATAAGAGAGAGAGAGAGACTGTTTTCGCGTTCTGAAAGGGGATGGGGGTGTGAGAGGTTAATATGATGCAATTCCTCTATTTTTCTGCAGCTGTGTGCGCTGCAGTTGACTGCGTGTGTAAGCCAGAAAAGGCCCAGAAGCAATGTGCCAGCGCTATTTACCCCATCAGTACCTGTAATGTGAAAGAATTGGAGGTGATAACGTAATCAATCTATTGATTTAACATGGGAACATTCACGCGGAAGTGTGTTAGACACCCAACAATGCCCAGTTGTACCTATACCAGGCGAATAGAGATGAATATCATTGAGCAATGTCTAATTGCCAATAAAGTTATGAAAAAAGGTATAAAAGCAATGTGACAATCATGAAATAACATATTATTATTGTATTGTTGATTTTAAAGATTGAAGATGGTTTTGTCTTATGATCAACGTTTGAGGATTGTCACCTTGAAGGAATCTGGCCATAGCTGTAGGCAACTGGCAGCTCGGTTTGGTGTTCGACCAAACACCATCAGCGATCTTGTGAGGAAACACACTGCGACTGGCTCAGTGGCGAACCAGAGAGGTCAATGAAGACGGAGGAAGTCGACATTGCGTGAAGATCGGGCGCTGTTGAGAATTTCTTCCCGGGCCAGCAGTAGAGCTCTTACACAGGATTGGAGTGAGGCCAATTGAGTTCAAGTTACTCCAAGAACTGGACTAGGTTATTCCAGGTTGGTCGCTATTCTTACGTGGCAAAACGGAAGCCAATTTTGACTGCTGCACACAAGGCAAGGTGTCTCCAGTGGGCTTGAGAACACGTGAACCGGACGGTGGCGCAGTGGTCTCAGGTTCTCTTCTCTGATGAGACGCCCTTACACGTCATCCAGACTACACAACGGCGTTATTACAGAAGTCTACCTGGTGCTGGTTGCATCCATATAACATAGTTCAGTCCGGAGTACAGTGTGGTGGCGGTAAAGTTATGGTATGGAGCGCATTTTCTTATGCAGGCGTCTTCCAGTTACATCGCTGCTGGGAGAACTTGACAGCCAGGTCATACGTCGCCATAATGGAAGAGCACCTTCCTCAATTTTTCCGGGACCACGCTGAGTCCATTTATCAGCAGGATAACGCCACGCCTCGCAAGGCTCTTCTCACAATGAACAGAACAGGGTGAAAGTGCTTCCATGGCCAGCCATTAGCCCCGATCTCAACCCTATGGAAAACATAATATCTGACAGTATATCAAATTACAACTTGACCAACGTGTTATCCATGGCATGGACCAGCTGTTTGAGGTTGCATCTGAGCTGTATGCTAACCCACCTCAATACTTTCTTCAATAACTCATTGAGTCAATGCCACGTCGATGCCAAAAGGTGATTGATCGTAACGGAGAAATCACATCTTATTAGCTTCTCACACCCAACTTGGGAACGCAAACCAATTTCTTTTGAGACTGCCACTTTTTGATTGATAAAAAAGCATTGATCTTTTATGGTTTTTACTTGAATATTAACTTCAAAATTTGCTGATTTAAAAAAAATGGAAATAATTTTTTAAAATCACCTGAAAAAAGGGTGTATGGGATAATTTTTTCCAGGTTTGTATAACTATAATATTTTATTGAATAAATTTTTTTATTGAAGTTTTGAACTGTTTTTATTTTAATTTCAATTAAACTTCAAATTATCCACAATTATGTATATATATCGAATTTTAATAAATAAATTGAAAACACTTAAATTCGCTACCGTCAGAAACCTTTGCGTATTACTTAATTAATAAAATGTATAAGTATATCATTGAGCTCTTATATTGTTTGAAGTAACGTTAGAACAAATTTTTTATTGTGAACTTTATTGAAAAGAAACTTACAGTCGATATCTATAGTAAATAAATCAAAAATGATTATATACATTTGCTTAACGTGTCTGGACTTTATGCGAATTATATATTTTATGAAAAATTAAACACAAATTGCACCCGCTCTACTAATCTTGTGAAAGAAATTAATATTTTTTATTTTATCAATATAATATCTATTGAAATTATATTTAAGATCTTATTCTTTTATTATAAGCTCCATTGAAAAGAAAAATTAAGTCTATATATACTATATATATCGAGTAATTGAAACGAAGATAATTATTAATTTGTTTACCGTCTGGAACTTAATAAGCGAATAATATATTTTATAAAATTGTAATCTTTAAATTAGTTCTTCAAATGTTGTGAATGAATTTAATAATTAAAGTTAACGTAGTTAACATAGTCAATGCTTGATTTAATTCGCCGCATCTTTTTGATTTTCATAAAATGTATAATTCACAAAAAATCATGATATCAATATTGTATATGTTATTTTGTTCTAACCGCGATGCGGTTTGCAATAATGAGAAGTATATAAATGTAAAAGTAGTTAATTAACATTTATAGATGTTAAGCTTTAACATTTTTATAAACTTTATTATTCACAAAAGTTCCTAACGCAAAACGAATTTGTTATTATTTTCTTTAAATGTAAGCGTTGAAAAATCAAAAATAAATATTAATTGGATTTTTATTATATAATTCACAAACGGTCCGCACGGTAAGCAAATTTTTCCTTCGGAGATCGATTGTCACAGTTTCAAAGTTTGGTAAGGAAACATGCTTTCTGTCCAACAGGTATTTGTTGAATTATAATCAAGTGGTATAAATTTTCTTAGGGAGTTTATGATAATAGATAAATTGCTTGAGGAAATACTAGGTAGCGAGTACAATTTTTCTTTATCTTGAACTTGGGATATAACAGCACCAAACGACAGTGTCGAACGCATCGGTTTCGCGAATAAAGGTGCGAAACTAAACATTTTTTGCGTTAAAGGGTTCAGACATCAGTGACATCTTTTCTAAGGTAATGATGTAATGGCTGGGCAATATCAGAATAAAGTGACATAAATGTTTGATAGTAATTTGTTAACCCAAAAAGTTAAATTTTGTTATTCTCTGTGTTCCTTGGATATACCATTAGGAGATGCAACGTGGCCAATATAATATACACGCTTTAAATATGTGAAATTTTTATGGTTTATATTTTATAGGTTATAGTACTGTATATCTTATGTCGGTTGAAAACTATTGTGATACGCTCCATCATTAGATCGAAATTCAGTGCAAAGATGATAATGTCATCTATAAGTATAGAATACAATAGATAATATACTCAAGAGAAGACCGCTTGCATAACTTTTTGAAATACTGCTGGAGCATTAGTAAAACCAAAAGAGAGATAATTGAATTAAAAAGATAGAGTAATGGGTTGCAAAAACTTTTTTAGGACTACCTTCTTCTGCTATTCATAATTGTTAGAATCCACAGTACAGAAATGTTTAGCATCAAAACGGACTTAGTTAAGGGAATCGTCGATACAATATAGCAAAAATATTGTGTTTTTTTGTATATGTGTTGAGGGCGTGAAAATCTATGCATAAAGTTGTTTCTTTAGATTTCTTTGTAACAGTAACTAGTGGACTAAACTAAAAGAGGTTTTGATGGGCGAATATCCTCTTTCTGTCGAAGCAACAGTTGAACTTGTTGGTAATAGCTCATTGCAGTTAACTGGTTTGTTTGACGCAATGGTGTATGAATAGTGTTTTGTCGTCTGTGTTGTTGTTGTTGCTAAACTATAAGAGAGGCAGTCTTATTTCGGAATCACATTCACATTTTGGCCACTGCCTGCGGCTTTCTGCACATGTCTTCCAGATGTTATATTCCTTCATCTATTCTGATCTTGAGGGTTCCCGGACACCTTGTCACTATGTGTTCATTCGTCTCTTCCTCTTCCTGACATAACCGGCATTTTCCATTTTCTTGCGTTCCAATCCTCTTCTGGTAGCTCATCAGCTCCATGCTGTGACCCATCCTAAATCTCCTGCAACTTCGTCTCTCGTCCTCCGGTACCATCATCTCTTTCTCTTTGTTGATGCCAGCATTCCCGTATGTTTTTCTGCTTCTCTCAT
>JAUZND010002016.1:0-13112 GCA_034780555.1 Coelogynopora nodosa
TATCGACTGAACATCTGATTTATTATCGACTGAACATCTGATTTATTATCGATTAAACATCAGATTTATTATCGATTGAACATCTGATTTGTTATCGATTGAACATCTGATTTATTATCGATTTAACATCTGATTTATTATCGATTAAACATCTGATTTATTATAGATTGAACATCTGATTTATTATCGATTGAACATATGATTTATTATCGATTGAACATCTGATTTATTATCAATTGAACATCTGATTTATTATAGCTTTGAACATCTGATTTATTATCGACTGAACATCTGATTTATTATCGACTGAACATCTGATTTATTATCGATTAAACATCAGATTTATTATCGATTAAACATCTGATTTATTATTGATTGAACATCTGATTTATTATCGATTGAACATCTGATTTATTATCGATTGAACATTTGATTTATTATCGAATGAACATTTGATTTATTATCGATTGAACATCTGATTTATTATCGATTGAACCTCTGATTTGTTATCGATTGAGCATCTGATTTGTTATCGATTGAACATCTGATTTATTATCGATTGAACATCTGATTTATTATAGCTTTGAACATCTGAATTATTATAGCTTTGAACATCTGATTTATTATAGCTTTGAACATCTGATTTATTATCGATTAAACATCAGATTTATTATCGATTGAACATCTGATTTATTATCAATTGAACATCAGATTTTTTATCGATTTAACCTCTGATTTGTTATCCATTGAACATCTGATTTATTATCGATTGAACATCTGATTTATTATAGCTTTGAACATATTATTTATTACAGCTTTGAAGATATATGATTTATTATCGATTAAACATCTGATTTATTATCGATTGAAAATCTGATTTATTATCGATTGAACATATGATTTAATTTGTTGTGAGATTTTCAAAAAGTTAATGGAAGTGTTTATATAAACGGATATTTGTATATTATTATTTTAAAAACACTTCTTTCACTGAAATTTTCCTATAGGTAATATTTAGGAATATACCATTTTGATTAGATTATATGCCACTTAAATTTAGATTATATGCCACTTAAATTTAGATTATATGCCACTTAAATTTTCAAATACGTAATTTTTACGAATATACCATTTAGACACAGTTAGCAGATTTTTATAACTATACTATATTATCTATATATAATTTGTTAATAAATATGATATCCTCTTTATATTGGCTATATATATTATATATTTTTTAATTAAGTATGCTGGTATATCTACATAATTCTATATGTTTTCTATATAATTATGTTAAAAAATAAAATTGGTATATATATTTATATATACATATACAGATAGATATACAAATATGTTTTTTCTTTGTACGTGCAAAAATACGTGCATTTACATATTATGAAAACTCTTTATAAAATGCTTATAATTTCTAAAATCAAAATTAGATATTACAATGTTTGGAAAACGATATGAATTTTGAAGATTTTTTATGATGAACACATTATATAAAATGAATATTTTCATTTTTAAATAAAAAATTCTACAGAAAAAAAGCACTTTTCATATATACTAATCGTATATTAAACATACTAAAATTAAAAAGTAGAACTATTCCATATTATGATTATTAATTATTGACAGAGTAAGCCAGAGGCGAAGGAGGTGTATGTCAACCCCCCCTGGCTCCACCCATGATCCCATATGTGATTCTGGATTGTATTCAGGTCCTTGCCCTATACAAACATACAAATGGTTCAAATCGCATAGCCCAGTTTCGGATCCAGGGAGGTTCACTGGGTGCCCGTGAACCCCCCTTCCTTCAAGCCTTCAAAAAATGTTAACTATTTTATGGAAAGATGGTAAATTTGTGTACTAGTTATTGATAGCTTTATATGTATAAGGTATACCTGATGATAAACCAAAAAACATGATTGCAGTATAAACCATATATGGTTTATACTGCAATCGTGTTTTTTGCGCAATCAAAATTTACATATGACAAATGGTTATTTGCTAAAATATTGTGAACCCTCCTTGGTTTTTTACTGGATCCGCCCCTGTTGCCTATCCCAAAAATATGGTTACTCTTTTAATAATTGCCCTCTAAATAATTGATTCTTATATGAATCCCATTTTGTATATATATATAGAATGGTTTATACTGACACATTATGACTGTGAAAATATAATATTTACTTGTCCTGTTTACTTTACAATACATACACCTAATAAAAAGAAATGATAATCGGAAAAGAGAAGTTACTATTATGTTCTCAAAAACATTGGTTAACCCATATAGAGTGTTAACCATCCATGCTATATGTTCAATATATAATAAATACATAAAACGAAATCCGTTATTATATGTATTGTCCCACTGCAAAGTGGGTGGTGCTGGACGATGTTTATAGGTGTATTTTTGTGTACCGTTCATTGTAGGCCTGTGTGTGCTTTGCGTATATTGTATAGCAGCACTTAAAATGAGAGTTTTAACACTTGAGCACAATAGGCAAGGCGCCGATGTGTCTAGCAAGACAGATACTTATAAGCTATACCTATATGCGGGGCTATATTGGGTGAACCATGCACAAGGTTCCAACAAACACAATCGTTTTATACTTGTGTTACTAATTTAGAACCGCCCCTCTATTTATCCTGAGTGTAGCTATATACAATATTTCAATTATTATATAGTGTTTTCAATTATGATACCGATCTTCATGTTATACATTGTGAAAGAAATTATTTGATTTTAGCTGTTGTGACGAGCATAAATTCATATTTATTGGCACACAAGTTGCTCAGCAAAACAAAAGGTGAGTCTTATTTGTTTTATATTTATTAATATTTATACATATCACAAGCACTATAATATAGGCCTATGCTTATTATAGTATTAATATAGGATGTCCTGCATATAAGTAATACCCCATATATAGGAAAATTTTGTTAAAAAATATATGAAAGAATAAATATATATAGTTACATTTTTTACGTATGATACAAAGCATGATATTGTATAAATATTTTTATTGATTTTATAGATGTATAATGAGTTGAAATCATTCATTGTATAATAACCACACTTTAACAAAAAACAAACGATAATGTTAATAGAATATTGCAACATATATACATTACTATATACTAGGGCGTTACTTATAGGACACTCGGCGTATATACATCTATCCATGTTATACCACGATCCACCCCCCCCCCCCCCCCTAGCTCCCTGCTGATAATACGACCACATTTCCGTGCTTATGAAATCGTTTTTTCACATGTTGAAACCTGAGGATTCCTGCCTCATCTGTCAGTTCAACAGCAGACGGTCAGTTGGAACTCAAGAGAGGGCCAATTGACATTGGGACGCCGACAGTTTTGCAAAACAATTTCCCGCTGGTCAAATTGATGACGCCACGTGCTCAATTGATATAATTCGGGTGTCGGTTGTTGGCATTGTAGAATAAGTATAGGTGTCGTCTGCATTTAATGACCAAGGAAATATATACGGAAGCCACGGCAGCGAGTGAATTAAACACCATCGGTATAATCGCATAATTGCACTTTTCTCCCGCGTGTAAACATGACTTGACAGAGATGAATTGATGACGACATATGAAAAATATTACACCATGTTTATATTATATTTTCTGTGTTGAAGATATAGACAACATCATTATTTCATAATTAAATACATATATACAGAAATATGTTTTATCATATTATGTTAATGTCTATAATAATACACTGTTAAAAATGTTGAAAACATATTCTCCAGTAAAAGCAATTAATTGCATATATTTTATAATATTATATGTATATATATTATACATTTTTCCCCCATTATTTTGATTAGATATAATGGAAATGGGTATTTAATTTTTATTTTACATTTTAAATAATTACCTATAAGCCTCATATTAAATCTTATTTTATACTATTTATACCATTTATAATTTTAAAATATGTTCAATTTATAATTTTCAATAAAATCAAACGACAACATATATGGTTATTGGAGGTGCTTTAGAAACCCATATATATTTAGTAAAAGAGGCTCAAGATGGACGACCTCAGACATCTATATTTATAGTATAAAGATATTATATATAGAGTGGAGTGCTCCTATATATATAATATATACAGGATCCCCCAACTGTGGATAAGCTTTTCTGTTAGTCAACTTATGTATGCATATAATATATATACATACAATAATACATATAATATGGGACCTCTGGAGTATATTATATAAAAGAAGGTTCCTATATATATATATATATATACTTAGTTACACGTTTGTACACGTTACATGTTTATTATACCCGCATACACATGATAGTACCTCCGAATCTAAAATATATAAATTATATATAAAACGTATTTGAAAACAAAAGACCGGTATTGTTTTAAATGAATCATTTACATTTGGGATCCTTTTTTCTCAATAAACTATATTTATTAAACAAAATACCAATACACAATATATGTATACCATATATATACGCAATATATATCTAACAAATAGGCCTACGACCCTTTCACAAACCTTTATATATATATACTTAGTTCACGATATAGAAATGATTTCGAACAATTAGAGAATATATATAATATAAGGCGTTGCATTCAAATTTTTGCAATTTAAATCAAGATACAATTAATATAATATGCATGTATATATGTTATATAGCCTATTTGAGAGTAAACTAATTTAACAAAGATAAACTATATAGGTTAAGTATATATATATATTGTTTTATTATTATACTGAATGCAGTTCTATATAATTAATCAAAACAGTGAACATTTAGTATTATATATATAATATATATAGAACTATATAACAAATATATGGACAGTTTTGGTAAGTTCGTACAATGTTTAAAAATGTATTTCACATTTCGTGAAACATCATGCAAATAATATAAGCAGTAAAAGTATGATATATATACTATATATAATATATAGGCTATATTTTTAAGTCATGTGGCCGGATCAATGATCTCCTCCATAAAGAGTATATAAGATATATATGGATAATTATATTTATAATTTTTACAGATAAAACTTTATAAAAAAGAGTAATGAATATATAGGGGGATCCGACCACACCCATGTCTGTTTAAATAATCAATAAAATTGTATATTGTTCAGTAAAATTCTGCATATTTAGTATAAAAACCTTATAATAAACTTTTAAACTTACTGTTTTAATTTGTAACTGATTTTTAACTGAACAAATAGACCTATATTTGTTATATATATATATATATATATATATACAGTGGCGTAGCGTATTCTCGAAAGGTGACGGTTTAATTTTCCCTAAAAAGTGAATTTTTGAAGACTGTCGGTATTTTTTCAATCGGAAAATTGACCTTTTGCAAAAAGTGGCGGTTCGTCCGAGACCCAGAACCCCTCCTCCAGAATACATTTGCTATAGCATATACTTATATATACAAAACTTATATATACAAGCCCGGACCAAAATGACTATAATCCTCACTTTATGTCATTACCCTTTCTGTTTATATATCACAACTATTTTATATACCAATGATAGGTATGTCTATAGGTTTTGGTTATAAGTTTTCACACTTATTTGATATATTATTTGTTATATTTGATATTATCACAAATTTCATAGTTAAGCAATTATGCAAATTTTTGTCAATTTATCATTTCGATTTATTTATTTATTACTGTTAATTACTTATTCTCACAATAGTTTTAAAAAGGATAGAAAAATTCAAATATTTTTCTATGTGTAAAAAGACTTCAATTTCCGCAATTTTGTTTGAATTGAAACGATCCATTTGGCACATTTGAAAGTTTCCGACAGTAATTTCCTACAGTATATTTCAAGTGGGAAGCAAACTGCTATACACACCATCAACAACATCAGTTGGTTTTTCAGGTATAACTGTAAGCAAGATAGAAACATGCTTGAGAAGAAAACAGAATTATTATTTCAAAAAGGGAGCAAGTAACAAGACGGGGATGATTATCATAACTTTATCATTTTTCAGCCTTCTTTCTTCCAAAAGCGGCAATTGTATATGGAATAGGGGGAGAGGACGGTAGAATGGGAATATCACCGGAAATCCAATACCTGTTCGCAAGCGTTTCTTACTGGACTTCTGTACCCCGATTGGTTCACAGACTCAACATTGATTTTCGGGACGTTTCTCCGTGGCGGACACATATTTCTGAGAGGGGAATTATGACAAAATAAAATTGCCACGTATAGGCGAAGCCTCAACTCTGGAAAGATCAGCCGCACCGCGCGAGAAGGAGAATAATTCTGAGAATAGCGTACTCTGATTTTGTTATCGTCACGAAGTTCCTTGAATACAATTAAAGTCGAAGGCTAGGGTGTGCGTGACGCTACAAGCATCTCCACCCCTAAGTTGACAATCCAGCTGAATACAGGCGCGTGCTTCTTCCAAATCAAGCCGCACATTTAGTAAGAGGTAAGTGATCGCATCGGACACAATCCGCATAGTTTCCGTTTTAATGCGTTGTGTTTGCAAAACTTAGAAACGATATGTGATGCGCGCACACCTTTTCAGTCGGGATATGTTTCTGGAGGACTATGTCGTTCGTCTTTATACTGAGAATTCTCGAGTGCGTGTCATCTTAAGAAAATGGCGACGAAATGGAACTTTGCAGGAAGGACGTGACTTAGTGAGACTGAAGGATCACCCCAGACGGAAAATTGGTAACAATTCTTAAGATGGGTTATCTATGCTGCAGAAACAATGCTTGGAGGTGGTACGTGCTTAGTAATGTCATTAGGCTTGCTCGTTTGTCTTTTGGATGACAGTCGAGTTTATAGCAAGTGCGCTATAAGTTTCGTATTGCGGCGGGTACTTACTTGCAAATCGGCAAACTTGCCTGCAGTTAGGAGTGATCCGGTTGCCCTCTTTGCTGCGCGTTCCATGCTGATCTAAAATGGCGGTTCACATTTTCTTCCTCTTGGGCATGCACTATATAATAGAACTGCAATGTTCGACTTCGTCTTCAAATCTCATGATATAAAATCCATTCCGAGCTTACCTCTGAGTCTGTACTTGAAAGTTTCGGGTGTTCAGCATTCACACGGTGTCGGATAAAGTTTCTGTAATAATACTCCTCGCCATCAGGGTTAAGGGTCGATAATACTCGATGAAGTCACAGAAGATGCCAAGTGGAAAATTCAGCCAAGGTCGCATAACAAATTCCCGTTCACTTAATGCTCACATATCATTGTATCGAATTTAAGGGAAATTTATTTATAGTTTTTCAAATTTATTACATTCAAGTGCTATTTCCCCACTTTCATTGACTCTCATGAACTCGTTACAGCGAGACTTACGTTACTTTATAATATTCAGGGTCACATATAGTCCCTCAATTTATTATAACAACCTTAATTTATTCTGTTTGTTCAATCTAATATATCGTGCAACATATATATATATATATAGTCAGACTGCTTATTAATATAAAAGCGTCCATTTTAGTTATTAAAACTCACGCAATTAGCTTTTATAATATAATAATTTTTTCCAATATATTTTACCATGTAAATATTTTATTATAAATTGCTATTAGGAAAACACTTTAAAAAAATAATAATTCACATATATGCACCAGTAAATTAATATTTCTAATTATTATTTTTTAAATTATTATTAATTTAATAATAGCCTACAATTTATGTATAAGTACACCATACATAATTTCAATAATTCATATATTACGTTTATGTAAATGATATAAATGTTATTTTGCGATATAATACAACATTGTCTTTATACTTTCAGGTTCTCCCAGTTCTGGGTTTTCCGCGGGGGTGTACGCTGATTTAACAGATATACATTCTTTTTGAATTGTTGCTAAATTCGAAAAAAAGAGATCACCTCAATCTGTCTTATAAAGTTAACAGAACACCATTATACAATTTGCAATGAAAGAAAAGTCGAAAAATGCCGCGCGAACTAGACGGGAAAAAGAAAATGGGGAATTTTTTGAGTTGGCGAAGCTTCTGCCCCTTCCAGCCGCAATTACGAGTCAGCTGGATAAGGCCTCAATAATTCGTTTGACAACAAGTTACCTCAAGATGAGATCCGTCTTTCCTGATGGTGAGTTCATCCGTCAGTTTCATTTAAATTAACATTATACATGATTGACCCATATATATTATCAATTAACTGATATTATATATATATATAGAGTTGGAGCCAGTTGAACACTGCTCGAATATATATATATATTATTTGTCCAAACTCTACAAGATTTTGCATTTTTTAACACTGTTCGGACACCTTTGGCAGGGTATAATTTCCAAGTTGTTCTATATACATATACAATAGATAAATGTCTTCATGTCCATGCGTGATCGCGCACTAAACACTTTTTTAATGGCATCAATGTGATCAATGATATAAAGTATATACAAAAATAAAGTATATATACAGTTATCGTATAATAATTATATATACAGTTAAAATACAAATAATTTATTAATTAATACATCTTTCTAGATCTCCTGTTATACATACATATACATATATATACATATATATAAATATAATGCACCCAAGAATGACACGCGCACATATGTATTATAACTGTCTATAATTTACGCATATAAAAATTAATAAATCTTGTTAATATAATATATACATTACGTACTAATCTTTTTCGAATGTTTAAAATGTATAAATGCGTATTATAAGTCAAAATACTCTCCACAACATGTCAAAAAGACTTCCATTTATATTTTATTATACTTTGACCAAAATTAGCTTACACAAATTATAAAGGACATTAAGATTTATGCAAGGCTTTCTATATATAAACTTTAAAAAATCGCTTATAATTGGAATGAATTTTAAAACATTAATCAAATTGTAAAATAAAATGTTCGTATGGTTAGTAACACATTTTACTATTTGATTTCATTTTTTATGTGGCTTAAATGCGACTGGATTCTGGAAATTTGGTTTAATTATATAGCGTTTTGCTCCCACATTGTAAGAAAATAAAACAGTTTTTATATATATGAGTGTCTTTCAAATGTGATAACCTGAGTGACATCATATTGTGCGAGAAATATAATTAAAAAATATAATTTAATTTTAATTAATTGTCAGTTTCAAACCATGGTAATATGTATTTAAATTGATCATGTAACCTGAAGTGTTAACTATGCATATTTTGAATAGTTGGCTTTTCTGTTTATTCTAGCTTTATTATATATCGATTTCGAGAGTTAGATCAGAATTTGATAAATATATATATCTCTCTTTTTCGGAGGAGGGGTGAGGCTGCCGGGATGGGTGCAAATATGTGCATGTATGCATATATGTATATGTATGCATGCATATATGCATTGGTGTATATGGATACATAGGCCTCTCGTAATGAAAAGCCAATTCAAAATTTGGAGTATAACTATTATATATAATGTTATATTGTGTAGATTGTGGGAAATTGGATTGATAATAAAGAAGATGATGATCAAAAATATTTATATTTATATTTTATTATTATTTACTAACAATTATATATAGTATGAATTTTAAATCGGCGAAAATAAAACTGAACACTTATTCATAAAAAATATAATTCAATACAGTATAAACAATACTATATAAGGAATTGCTATATATACGACATATTTTTTACTTTTACTCATTACATTTCGGAGGATTTAGATTTATGATATAGTTAAATGACTATCACTTTTATATAGCTGAATTATATTGATATATAAAGTTCTAATTTAATGAAAAGTATAATATAGATTTTGACACATTCTATATATATAGTGTATATATATAAGTACAAATGTGCAAACCACCTGACCAAATTCTTGTACAAATCGAATTCTGGTGTCCATAAATTAATTTTTATTCTTCAAAAGGAACTATATTGAGCAGAATAATTTAAATACCTCTGTTAGCTGATATCTAATCGTTACATATTTTGATTTATAGAAATATATAATAAATGCGAAAATAATTGATTTACGCCATTATTTTGTATATATATACAGTAATATATACATGTAATTTTGCCTTTATCTAATTACTTACTTTTAAAGTTAGTAATTAATTGTAAAGTAAATTGTAAATTGTAAAGTAAAGTAATAATATACACATTTATCCTAGCGGATCACCTTGAGAGGGAGTGAGGGTCGCAAATCAACCATATTAAAAGTGTCAAGTATATATCGCGGGTTACTGAGATCTGAACGTGGATCTGAACTGACAAACAGATACAGCGTGTATCTGTATATATGGGGCAATATATGGGGCAATAAATATATGAATCATAATGTTAACGCATTAAATCTTTAGTTATACAATAAGTTTTTATTCACACATAAAGTCACTCCCATATTAAAAAGAGTGCTATATATATATGAAGAGGGACAATTTGAACAAGAAGCTCATGTATGTCTTGGTATACTTTTTTTGTAATATATGTATAATATATGACACACTATATAATAATACTATAACAAATGATTTCCTAATAAGTTCATATTGAATGGACACTCATTTTTTATTATATAGTTTGGAAAAGGCGGCTTACACATATAATAATAATAATGTCGAATATGTTTGGAGACAAAAAATATACTGAATATAAGGTGTCGCGCGTGGTAGATATATACATTTACAAAAAGCATAGTGAAATACATTTGCATTGGTTCACTCAATTTATAGACCCGCCTGCGTATATAGTGATGATTTTATTAAAATATGATCAATATTGGTGATTTTATGAGAGAAAAAAAGTTAGGCACGCTATGAAAAGTATTTTTTTTAAATCATCATCTCCAATTGGAATTGGAATTGGACTAATATATGAATAATGTGAAAGATTTAGATCATTTTATAATTATTAATTATATATATTTCTCTAACTATATATTGAAATAGTGGGCATAATGTGACTTACTCTGCATTTTTTATATTTATATGTATAAACGCATATTTTATTAGATTCATGCTAAATTAATACCTTTAATTCGTATATATCTAAACAACATTATAACTGTTTATGTCATATATTATGCCGCATTATAATATAATATTAATATGATATAATATGATGTTTATTATGTTTTTAGTTAATATTATGTGAAACATATGTAAATATCGTTTACATTTCTTTTATATATATATAGACATTGATTATATTGAGACTCTGGTATATAAAACTATTTATATAGTTTCGTTTGTAATTAAAAGTATCAACTTTTTTACTGTAAAGAAAAAACTGCGGATAAGGTGGTAACAAACAAGTCATAAATTTACATATTTCTTCTCTTTATGTTAACTTAATTAAATGGCATTTGTCACGCTTCCTGTGTTCTACAAATAATAATCACCCATTAATTATTTTAAAATGACGTCTCTTTTAAGTAAACGATACGGGATATAATATATAGCAGATATATTCCCCAAATCACAGAAACGCCTTATCAACCAGAATATGTAGACACCTGATTCTTAAACATGTTTTTAATTCGAATTATTAATTTTATATAGCTGTCCTATAATCATATGCAAATGATCATCTATTGTGGTGGAACATTTTCTTTGTACAAGTTCTTTAAAACAATCACCAAAAACTTGAGGCTCTTCACGCTCGAAAGAATTCTTGTAAAGTCCTGCGGCCAAGTTACATAAATTTGTCGGCTATTTCATCTGTTACCAATTGACGAAAGTCTGCTTCATGTGAATGAACCATATCATTATCTCGTTGGCAAGCATGGGCTAGTCGGCTCGTATATCCTATGATATGTCTCACGTGCCCGTCAAAGATGTTTAGTGAGCGATTTAACACCAAGTTTGCAATTTTCACAGCGGGGATATTTAAAATCGTGCAATTTCCTGTTAAAGTAAACTTCTCCATCAGGATCTTTCTCTTTTTCTTTCTCTCTCTCTCTCTCTATCCTTCTTTCTTCGTTCCTACCTCTTGGAAATTCTTATATAATTATTAGCAAGAAAAAAGCGATTAGTTAAAAATTTTGTTTCTTATAGATGAGTCGACATTTCTCCCATATAGACTATCCTACCTCATAGACGAATGGAAAAGACATTTTTCTAGTAAAAGAGACACAAATTGGCTTCGTTTACGTGTGTCTTTAGCAAAAGCAAACTTACAATGACTCGGTGAAGAGGCTAGAAGGATAACTCCTTATTTTTCGTTGAATTTAGAGCGGAGCATATTTAAGCGAGCGAGCATTCAACTAGCTCTTCTTGAGGGAAACCACAGCACAGGTGTTCCTCGGGAAATTCTCCAAGAGGCGGAAGTTTATATGGTATTGTCTCCCTCTATGAGATGACATTTTGCTGTAAGGGCTCCACCTTTCGTCACCGAGATCCAGGGGTTACATGACGGCATAGTATGTCAACGGGGAACAGGGTTTCACAGGGGCTCTTTTTAAGAGGTCGAATGAAGAGACAGCATAAGTCACCCCCTATATATATATAGGACTTGATTGCGGAGACCTATACGCATTGAGCGATAACCGTATATAAACGTCTACAAGAGATATTTTGAAGAGAGGACAGCGGCAGCGGAAGTATACCAATTATTATTTCAATTCATTAAGAACTAATTAACGTTTAACCAAGTATAAACTTGCTTTTCTTTTCAATGGACCGCTTGCTGTTGTAAAAGTTATAAATATGTTGTTGAAAGATTAAAAATCAATTTTAAAATTATACTATAACTAAAATAATAAAGCTAAAAATATATATACTGTGATGCACATAGCTAGTAAGAACAATATGTTTGATTGACATTTTATAGAAGAGAAAGTAATTATTAAAAAATATAAGTTTTATTTTATTTTAGTCCACTTTTTGTTATGTTTAAAAAGAATATTGTTGAAATGAAAACTCTTTCACCAATGTTGTTGATCCAAAGATTGTATTTTTATTCATTTTCCAGATTATATATGAATATCATTGAATGGAATCATATTATTTGAACAATTTGAATTTTAAAAATTAATTTTTACATAATACTGCATCTAATGACATATTTGCATGTTTTTTATTAATTACAGGCGCGGATTTAGAGGGGGGGGCGCGGGTCCG
>JAUZND010002018.1:0-13111 GCA_034780555.1 Coelogynopora nodosa
CCCCCTACCCCCCTATCCCCCCTAACCTATGAAAAAGACGATGCAATGGAACGTATTGAAGAAGATATCGAAAACATTCAAGAATATACTCTTTTTGTCGACTGTAATTCAGTTCTACAAAAAAGAGAGTATCAAACGTTTTTGGTCTATTTTAGACAAAAAAAGTGCGTGATGCTTTGGACTCAATTAATGACTCTATTAGTAATGTTAGTAATGATGATTTTGACAAATCAATTAATAACTCACTTAATGGTTATAACTCACTTAATGATTTTGGTTAACAAATGCTTCCATAATATTTAACGAACATGTCGAAGTAAATTTTCATCTCAACCTATAGTATATACAATGAGTATCATTTTCTTCCGTGTTACTTTGTTATATATTTATATGTTTTCCTTTATACTGATTTATTTCAATATAAAAAAAAATTGCATTAATAAAAATCATTATTTTTTAAATAATTTTAGGTTATGCAAATAGTATTTAATTTAATAAAATAATGATAATGACAATAATAATAGAATAAACAGGTTCAAATTAATATATCCAGAGATTCGTTCTATATTGTCTTAATAAATTCCTATTGGTAAAATAAGTGAACCTTCATCAAATTATATATTCATAAAACAAATTCCCTTATTTTGAATAATTGAAGCACTCGTGATTAAAAAGATAGAATGCCATTTATTAAAATAATTATTTCAAAATTATACAGATGTAGACAGAGTAGGAAAGTAAGCATTCAAATGTCAGTAATACTTACACATGCATATTCACATCAGCGTATGCTTATAATTGTTGTATTCTGAGATAAACAAAAAGGCACTCCGAAGAGGTTTGATAATGCTTTGTCGAAATGATTTGATTGTACCGCTTGTTTCAATTATGGCTCAAGATTTGACAATACACTGCGGTAATTATGCCACTCATTTGTTAGAACAGTAAATAAAACCAAGTTTTTTGACATTGTATTAATGAATTCAACTATTCTACTTCTATCCGTTGACTTTGTGAAAAAATAGTATATTAATCTAAGTAGAGAGTTCATTTCATCCACATCAATACGCAACTCTTGCCTAAATGCGTAGGCCTGCTCATCGCTGTTGATATGTGGTTGTGTGTCATGTTTCAAACTGTTTGTCACGTCTGCAGCCCCCGTCACAATTTGGAAATATCAAGAGTAAAGTTATAAAATTAATCCGGAGAGAGCGATTGCAAATACGACCATTTGTGTCGAGTGATTGAAGCAGAATGAAATTTAGCTGTACAACTTATCTATTTATACTCAAAGTGGATCAATCTGTAAGTAGAAAAATAAAGCTGAGTGAATGTCAGAACCCTCATTGAAATCAGCGTGCAATATATGGTCATAATACATCACAATGGTAAAATGTCTACAATTCTGCCAAATTCCAACTAATTTTTTAAAAACAAGCACTGACTCATAACTATTCTGCTAGTCTATCTATTTAATTTTATTCTAATTGATTTAATCACCTGTAAATCACTAATATGTCTATAACTTCATTAAATTTCAATCGATTAAAAAAAAATTTACACTTGCTCATAGTTATTCTGAATGTCTATCTATTAACTTTTATTTTACTATGTAATATTTTTATACTACTTACAAAAAATAGTACTACACAATATTTGGCTTATATTGGTGAGTTATCATACCAAGTTTGGTTGTTATAAGTTGTAAACATCCAAAATTATTGGCTAAAAAAATGAGACACGAATGATGTCAATTTTCTTCTAAAATTTAAAAAACAATTAAAAAACAGTATGTATAATTAAATAATAGGATTATAATGTCATTAGACACTAATTAATTTTTTTATACTAATTAAAAATATTTGTAATTAGTATAAAAAATATTTATCTTTACAGTGACCAATTGTTATCTTATTTTTGGTGCTTAGAATTTTAATTATGTGATACTATTTGGCTATTGCCATTATATAAAACAAAATATGGTGAATTGTCAAGTTTAGGCAAGACTGAACCTATACGACTGTTCGTGGTGAGAACTGGAAGCATAATTAATTCCAGTAGCAACATAACAATGTGTTTTATTATGCTAAGTATAGACAATTAGCAAATTTGAAAAAAAAAAAATATTAAATGGGGTGGGGTTGCCATTATATAAAATTGTGAATTGGTAAGTTTAGGCTAGTATGAAAATTCGGGGTAAGAGCCAGAAGCAGAATGAATTCAAGTTTCAACAGTGTCTCTATTCGGGAACAATGTCTCTAATGACTTAACAGTAAGGAACTGGGACACAATTCAAAGTGCATTCAAAATGCATTCAATTTTTTTAAAATATTTGTTTAGGGGTAGGGGGTGGGGTGATCCAGAGTCGACAACCCTCCTACTACTTATATATATTCTATCCATATAAATGTTAAATTAAAAAGTGAATTTACAATATAAACATTTTTTTATCAAAGTTTAATCTAACGTGAATAATTAACATTAAAAAATGTCATAAACGTAAATTAATAAATTGAATATTAATAATTGATAATAATTAATTATATTATTATATTTTTTACTAATTAATTATTATTTATAGTATTATTTTATTTTAATATTTATTAATTTATATTATTTAATTTATAAAGCTTAAATTAATTTTAAAAATAGAGCAGAATATTCCGTTAATTTAATAACTGGATTACATTGATTACATTTAAATCACTTTATTACATTAATTATCATTAAAAGTGAATTATATATATTTTCTTGAAATTTTAACATTTTGTTTGATGTTTATTATTGCAAATATATTTAAGTAATTTAAATTTCGCATTTTTAAAAATAATGTTTGTTTTTATAAAATTTATTACTATCTTTTATAATTTAGATTAATAAATATTTTGAAAAACAAATAATTAAATGTTTCATAATTTCAAATACAATAAAAAAAGTTCTACACTTATCGAAAAGTTTATTGTATAGTACACGATACAAATACGTTCGAATAATTTGAATTGAACAAATAATAAATTGGTGATTTTGTCACTGTTTAATCCATTGTTACGTTACGTTGTTTCATTGTTACAAAATACTATGCATGTTATCTAGTAAATGAACAATATATATGGTTGTAACTTAAATTTAGAGGAAAAAATGGAGAAAACCCTGAAGACAAACCCGAAAAAAATTCAACCTATTTTTCAAGATCGTCAATGCAAAAGTAGCCAAAATATACAGTTAATTTGAAAATAATGAAAGTAACTAAGAAAAACAAATGTAAGGTATTTTAGAATGTCAATAAAAATGGCAGAAATACGTATATAGGTACACTTTTAATAATTATGAAATAACAAATAAATTAATTATAACTAATTTTAAGTAATTATTATGTTTTTTAAATTCATATTATTTGTTTATCTTAGCTACTTGTTTTATTGCCTCGCTTGAAAAATAGTTTTTTATTCCTCCAGTTGTTGCTCCGAATTTTTACTGCCGATTTAAATCACAAGCTATATATATATATATTCAATATTATGAAAACGCTCGCTACGTTAACCAACCACATAGTCTCGCATAGTTAACAATGATATAAGCATCGTGTTTGTTTGCTTGTTATTAAGTAAACTTGTTATTTATACTCGTTTAGATGAACCTTTTAGAACACTATCCTACAGAATGCTCCATTTTACAAATATGTTGAAATTATAGGCAACTTTATTGGTATCTATTGGTAACCATAGCAACTATAGTATGTTGTGGCTTAATCAGGGAGGGTAACGTATGTTTATCTATTTGAAAATAAAAACGGTTTCAAAGAAGTAATACATGATGAACGTCAAATATTTAACTTTTTGTTTATAGTAATAATTTTCCAATGATAAAGACTCTATCAAAAGTCTAGCTTATTATTATATTTAAAGATTTTTTTTTTATAGTTTTCATTCATTTGCGTGTAATATTTGATAAAGATGGTGGGTGACATATATCTACTTTGTTTATTTAATACAGTTTGTATATATGTATATATAGAGTTTTTATAACTTCCGTGAATAGATGCCGCTCCTCGATACAGCTACTCTAATAACCAAATGGGAGCTAAGGATGGCCCACCTTACATTGGCAATTCTTACTTCAGGCTATGTTTGGCAAAATGGAGAATTTAACATGAAGAGGGTATCTCTTTTTATGAAATAGATATATATTTTCATTTCTTTTTACTTTTTACTTTTTCTATATCTGAGTAGAATTGAACTTTTTAATTTAGTTAGTTAAGAAATGTAATCGTAGTTCAGACATGTTATCTTTCTCATAATATGATTCGTTCTTACAAGTACCTAAACAGTTAAAATTGAGACAATTATAAATAGAAGCCATAATAGAAGCATTATAAATATATGTACAATATATGGTGATATTAAATACTTGAAAATAGATTATAAGCACCAACTATTTGAGATTTATATATTTTTTAAAGGAACAGATGTCAGGGAATAATATTTTTCTTTAAAAAACTGTACGTTTTTGCTGAAATTTTTTTAATTATTCAAACTTAAAATTTATTTTATTTATTATTGTCAAACAATCTTTTATTAATAGAAAGTGGTTCTTCTTTAGCAGCATTGTAAAATAATTAATTTTGTAAAATTAAAAGCCAGTAAACTGCAACTATCTATAATTTATCAAATTTTCAATGTCCATGAACACTATTATCAAGCTAAAAAATATTTATAAATAAATTAATCATAATACAGATTTAAATCGCTTATTTGAATAACAATAACATATTTGAATAAAATATTTTAATTATTGTCAATATATTAATTTTAACAGATTATCACATTCAATTTTGCTATTTCAATATTGCCTCTTTGAATCTTAAATGAATGGATTAAATATTTTTTTATCTTGCTAATAGTGTTTGATTTAATTATTGTCAATATATTAATTTTAACAGATTATCACATTCAATTTTGCAATTTCAATATTGCCTCTTTGAATCTTAAATGAATGGATTAAATATTTTTTTATCTTGCTAATAGTGTTGAACACTGAACATGTGATAAATTATAAACAAGTATAGTTGCAGTTTACTGGTTTTTCATCTTACATGATTAATTTTTTTATTAAATCCCAATATTATATTATCAATATATCAAAATATAATACGATAAAAAAATATTTTTGGAAAAATAAAACAAATTATGGCTTAAATTTAATTATATAATTATTGAAAACAACTGTTAACAAGTAATTCAAACAATTTATAGCTGCATATTGTTCTATATTTTATTTTTTATTTATATTTCACGGTAAAATGTCCACACCATTTTATATATTAGCGCTATATTGCAAACTTGTCCCGTTAATTATTTTTTAAAATATTTATATATTAATAATTTTTATTTTCATTTTAATATATACGGAACACACTACTTAATTCCTTAAACATATTTTCATGTTAATTAAACAATAAATGCGGCAATTTGGAAACTTTTGCGTTACTTGCGTGTACGAAAACTTTAAAATACCATGTATTTGAATACTGGGTCTACATTTGTAAGTTATATATTTTGGTAAATCGATAGCAAAGAGTTGCATCCATACGGTATCATCAGAATGGAAATTATTAAATTTATATTGTTTTTCTGTAATTTCAAAGTGGTTGTTACATCATATACATACTACTAACTTTTGTTCATTTGAACGTTAACACTAGAATCTGTATATACTAACCAGTGACTATATTTTAAATAAATTCAGTATTAATAAAGTAATTACTTTAAAAATAAATTTTTGTGTAGTACAATAGGTACAAAACGTTGAATTCTGCTGTTGTTGGTATTTTTCAGGTTTTACCGGCAGCATTGGCCGTCCCATTTGTTGACATATCTAATAAATTGGGGACAAGACCAATATA
Organism: Coelogynopora nodosa; assembly: GCA_034780555.1. Taxonomy (NCBI): domain Eukaryota; kingdom Metazoa; phylum Platyhelminthes; order Proseriata; family Coelogynoporidae; genus Coelogynopora; species Coelogynopora nodosa. The sequence continues at coordinate 5,903 of JAUZND010002018.1, forward strand.
CACCTACCTGGATTTATCCTTAACAAATTATCGATGCACCAAACAGCTTAAAAAGTAATATATTTTAATCAATGAAAATATTCCTATTTTTTATAATTATAAAAATATGTCATCGATTTTTCTATATATCGGGTAAAACATCGTGGAATGTGAGTGAGTTTGGAGGAATAAATTCACTTTTATATTTTGATGCTATTAAACTATGTTAAATCAAATTTAGTATTAAATTCTAAAACTGCATCATTGATATGTATAACACACTTCTATTAAATGTAAAAAAACTAATGACTAATAATCAGATTATTTAATCGGTAATTTCAGAATATTATAAAACTACATATTGTAAATTTCCAATTTTAAAATACAAATTTTAGTTTTTGGAACTATAGAAACATTATTAAAACTAATTCAATTTATCCCGTGTTGAGAAATTTCATCAAAAATTTTATTAATACTTGTCATAGAAAATACTTGTATTTTATCTTCACCATTGGGCGGTTCTACTGTAAATATAAAAACAAATAGTATAGTAACAGGTTAAAAACTTACCAGATTAAATAGTTTAAAAAATTTAAAGTCGTTATGCAAATTATAACATGGAATTAATTGCTTTCCAATAACTATAAAGTACGATTACGTACATTAAAACCATATTTTATTTATTGCACAGTAGTTTCAAAGACATGGTTTTTATCACTAATTGTTTAATTAAAAATTCTAAATAAAATATATTATAAATATTTGTTAAATTATATTTTACGGACTGAATATAATCGCTATTAATTGTCAGTTATGGTTTATTTTAAACAATTTTGCTATAACATATTACTAAATAGAATTATTTTTTTAATACATATATTTTTAACTAGTGCTTAATTTAAATGATATAAGCAATATTGTTTATTCATTTGTTAACAAGCAATACGTATCATCAGATATACATAATAAATTTATTTATATGTATTACAAAATAATAATCATAAATGAATTGTTATTGAATTTTATTGAAGTTTATATAGGTATCTTTATTTGAATGTCGTATTTTATCATTTTTGTTTTTACTTGAAACTTATTTCTTTCATATCTTTTTAGTAATGAAGTACCATCTATTCAGTAAGTAGCAGCATTTATCAATTTAAAAAATACCATATCTTAATGTTAGCCTAAAAAAAAACATATAGTGGAATAAAAAAGCATCGATGCAAGATTTTAATTGTAAAAATTATTTATTAAATCATACATTTTTTATGGATCTCTAATATTTATACAATTCAATTTTAACAAAACAATTTATATAACATTACCTAACATTTTAGTCAAATGTTCGCCATAAATGAACAATGAAATCAATGACAAATATATATCATAGTAATATGTTATATCATTTATATCACTTATATCATATGTGAACTCTATGTTTCTTTAAAATAGATTTTAAGATAAAAAACTATTTACGATACGAGATAGAACGAAAACATCTTCATGCAAACTGATTCAACAAAAACTAAACGAATTGTTTCCACTAAATAAACGAAGGAAAAGGAATCCCTATTGTGTGTCAAAATTATTTTAATAATAATTGTTGGTGATTCTCATAGTTGCAAAATTATAGTAATTTCTATAAACAGTATACCGTAGGTTCAGACTAAAAGATAGGTCTTACTTAATAGCATTATAGTTATTAGCACTGTCATATAATATATTAGTCATAAAAATGGTTATATCAGTCATATCAGAAAATTGTTTTCTGTTTTAGTGACCTTCAGTGTATTTACACGGTTATTGAAAATCCCAACTGGGCAACTTTCCTGCTTGTCTCTGTTCTTGTCGAGTATGAATTCGCTCGCGCTATTCCGGTGAGTTAAAATAGTTTATTCAACAATCCTTTTTTGTATACATAAAGATTAATCAGTCCGTTAACTTTATTATATTTGTTTGTATTTTACGTTATTTCATTTTATGCATTATTGCAATTAAGTACTTTCATGAATTTTTCAATTAATCTCGCTCCTTTGTGTAGTTTTTACTGAATTTTGTCACTCTACAAAGGATTACTACTAAAGAATATTGTTCTTTTTTTTTATAAAATAAGATTAGTATGCGTATTAAAAATATAACGGGGTCAAATGACACTAATAATATGTTGTTAATACAAAATGAGTGCAAGAGGCTTGCTTCCGATTCAGTTAAAACCATTTTCAGAAATTGTATCTAATTTAAGATTGTCTAACAGTTTTGTTGATTACATTTTGACAGTTATATAATTTCATGAACTAAAAGTCTGCTGCCATCTCGGTTTTTCAATATATTGTTTTACTGTAAACGTTATATTCTATATTTTAAGCATATAATATCACGTGTATTTTTTCTGACAATAAACTTATAATTTTATCATCGTTTATACGGCTCTACATACAGATTTTTAAATTCAAATGTGAATTTTATTAGATGATAATATATTTGTTTATAACAAAATACGTATTTGCTGATTTGTGATAACAAATGTGAAAATAGGAAAATCAAATATACCAAATAAAATAGTTTTGTTCAAATAACATAAGAAAAAATAAGTATTTCCGAAGTGTAATTATCAAATATACATATATGTATGGTACAATATATTTAAAAGGATATTTGATACACTCAAAACATTTTTATCAAAACCCTTATTTCAAATGCATTTAATTAATTTGAGAAAAATTATTTGAATTACATTAACAAGAAATTCTGATACAGATTAATTTAAATCAAAGTAATTTTGCGAGTCAATTAGCAAGCAATACACTTTGCAATCAGCATAAAGTATGCTATTGCATGATATGGAACAAGTTTAGAGACGCATTGTGCTTCTATTTGTTATTATTGTGGAAACATTCATCGTGAAACAGAATTAAGTTGTAGACGGTCCCGAACATAGCTATTAAGCATTAATATATTATACTATATATACTATATCACCAGATAACTAACAATAATATCAAATATGTCATACAAAAATTAAACATAGTAACAAATGAATAATTTTACGGAAAATTCTACTTTGCTGTGATTGTATACGTGAAAACCATATACTTCTTTATACTTCTTCTCATAAACCATAACTTCTTTCAATTGACGGAATTTTGGAACCATTTTGGAACCATTTGGGAACCACTTAAACTTTCTACTGGGCAAACAATTTATAATTAAATATAATAATATATTGAGGAAAGGCGAATATGGGAGTCGTATAAATGTTTTTTAGTAGAAATATTCATTGATATGGCTTATTTTCTTTAAGGAAGCATATTTCATGCACATTTGTTGACATAAAATATACATTATATGATTATATAAAGTAAAATTTGTTTTATCTAACGTAAATTATACTATGATTACACTATCGAAAAATATTATCGTTGTATTTGATTTATTTATAGTCATATTGTCATTTGTTTATAGAAACTTATATATATTGTTAATGTTACTAAAGATTAAAAAAGTGAAGTTTTATTATTGGGTGAGGAAAATAAATAATGAAATATAATGTTTTAAAACAAATACGTAACGTTATTTAATTACTATTATAACTTATTAATATTATTATTAAAAATCGTAATAACAGTAATATTATTAAATACTATATTTTAGTTTATTTTAATGCTACTGTAATATTTGTAACATTTAAAATATGCTACATTGTTCCAACTTCACTAAATTATTATAAATATTAAATTTATTAAATATTAAATATATAATATTAAATAAAAATTAAATATTTAAAAAAAAATCAATAGTCACGTACTTCAAATTTTTTTATGGTTAGATTATTTTACAAGCCACCGAAGAAGCGCGCAATGGAGACATTATTGGATTGACAGAATCATTAAAGAAATTGGCGGAAATTGTGCTTAAAATGAAGCAACAATTGGAGGTGTTCCACGGTACATTTATAATATGAATATAGCTGAATAATAGATACCATTATACTTATTCGATCTGTAGTTGGATTATTATTGCAACATTCATTAATGTTTATTTATAATTTTAAAAATATATATATATTTTATAAACGGAAATGTTTAGTAATAATATATAAAATAGTTTACATACGCATAATTTTATTTGTTTACAACCTTCAAATATATTAATTAATTTGTTTGTATTCATTTTTTATTCTTTTTCTGTTATCAACAATTCAATAAATAGATTTTGTAGCATTTATTAATTATCGCATAAAATTATTTTAATTATATTTTTCAGATAATTTGGATCCAAAAGAATTTTATACAAATTGTCGGATTACTTTTTCAGGGTAAAAAAAGTCAGAACATTCATATATACGTATATTTTTTGTTATTTTACAAAATATTTTGTATTTTTATTATAAATAATATATGGCTCATTATAAGGTTTTTCATAATTTGTTATAGATAATTCGAAGAGAATGCTTGAAATGTTTTCGATACAACTTTAATTAACAGGTTTTAGATTAAGTTTTTTCAATAGAATAAAATAAATATTTTGAATTGTTTGTTTAGTAATATATTTCTACTACTAAGATTACCTATTTTTAAATGTATGTTATATACTTTTTTGCCTGAAGAATATTTAGAGAAATTTAACCGAAATCACCAAATAATTTATTGATATATTTTATACTTAGACTATATTACTTTTATTGTCCTTAAGGAATCATGAAATAAAAGTAATACAAAAAATTCATTGGAATTTTTTAAATATAGTATATTTCTGATTGTCAATTTTTTTATTTTAATATATTAATCTACATAAATTCTACATATTTAGTATATTTATTACATTGTTTACAACTATCATGAACCATTAATTATGTCTGATGTTAACCCCATAAACTATATTGTAGATGTTACAAAAATTGTCATGATGCATTTAAAAAAGTTATATTGTATATTTATAGTCGGTTGTTGTGTTCATGAAATAATCATAGCAACATATGTCTCAAATATTTATTTGTTTATGATACAAAAACACAATAACAAAATTGTTATATGAGATTTATTGGAAGTATAAACCAAAGTTTATTGGATGTACTGTTCAAAAGTTGTTATTTACTTTTACTTATATCTGAAAGAGGATGCAAAGAAACACTGAAATTAATAAAAATAAAATTATTCGTAATCATTTCTATTTGTTCAGTGTTATTTTTTAATCTATGCATATTAGCTAAATTATTATCTAAATTATATGATATTTTCATATTTTGTCTACATTTTAGGGAAATATAAAGAAATTTTCATTTTAACCTTGTAGTCACTTTTTAACATTATGAGCTTCCAAGTTTTAGGTGCTATATATATATATATAGTATACTTATGGTAATCTTTCAATATTGGCAAATTACTTAATTTCAGTCCACAAAGATGTAAATTAGGGTTAGGAGTATGGCATCTCGCTTCCTTTTTTGGCATCTCGCTTCCTTTTGGCATCTCGCTTCCTCCAAACGGAAACCGATCCGTTTCGAACCAAACCGATCCGATTCAGTTGTCCCAAAGTATAAAACATTTTTATGTATCGAAACACTTATAAAATTTATGGGGACAAAAATAAGCTAAAGTTACTTAATTATTTTTAGTTGGACGTCTACAGTGTCTTTTCCAGACGGCATATTATACGAGGGTGTGTGGGATCATTCAGTACGGTTTGCAGGGGCCAGCAATTCTCAAAGTTTGATGCTTCAAGCTTTGGACACTTTGCTAGGAGTTCGACACAATCCAGGTTGAACTAATTTTGCATCTTAATGCATGCTTAAATATTAATTTGATTAAAACTTTTAAAATTCACATTTAAATTTTGAACAAGACCTAAATATTTAAAATATGCAACCTTAAACATTTCTTAAACATTTTAAAACCACAAATTAAATAGGTTATAATTGTTCCGTAAAGTTTACAATAAACATTGTAATAATTTTTATGTTAAATAATTATTTTTTGAAAACAATTAATGCATTTGAACGATGTCTTATTTAGGAAAAATTACATATATTTATAAAAATAATTTAACTTGAATAATATTTACCTTACAATATATATCTAGTCTAATTTATTAAATAAAAGTAAATAAAAAATAATTGAAAATCTAATGTGATGAAATATATTAATATCAACACTTACAGAAGCACATTTTGTTTAACTGTATATTTTAAAATTAATACCCACTTCCATAGATACATCTAACATATTGTAACACTACATCATCCGTCGACTATTAGTGATAAACTAGTGGGGTGTAGAGTCGATACTCGACTCTTTTTTTTCCAATCTTTTGAAACTTGTTAAAATTTATGCAAAAACCGTGGAAATCGGCCCTGTCAAACTAAAATTAGAGTCGTTCAAAGTTTTAAAAATTATATATTTATTACCAAATGTGAGTTATTGATTTTTACTATTGCTGACCGTTTTCATCTCTCTAGTTATTTGGAATGAGAATCAATAAATATTTTTACAATTATATAAAACCTTATTTTTTGGAATCATATTGATAATGTAATTTTTTAATATGAGATTTTTAATAAATATATTTACTATGCTATATTGAATTTAAATTGAAGTTATATACTATTTAATTACAGTAATATAATAATATAGATATTGTAATTATTTTTTTAATTCAAATTTTAAAAATAATTTTCTAAAATTTTAGACCATACAAAAAATGCACTGATACCATATTTGAAACCATAATTGTTCCCATTATCAGAAAGAGTGCGCTATATTAAAATGCAAGTACTACGTGTTTAAACTAATTTCAAAAGGCATGAAAAAGTAATATTGTATAGCACGAGACAGACATTCAGTGTATGGCAATAAGTATATATAGCTCAAGATGATATAATGGATATATTTTACTTTATAATTAAAATGGGAACCACAAAAACTGACTACACAATATACAGAAAACAATATATTACATCTATAAATTAATTAAAAATTAAAGATGTATTATCAATGAAATTTAGTATATTTATATTAATTTTTATATTTTTATATTAATTTATAACAATATATTACATCTATAAATTAATTAAAAATTAAAGATGTATTATCAATGAAATTTAGTATATTTATATATGTTGTTAAAGATTGAGACAATTGTAGTTTTTATTAAAAGCAATAAACAAAAATGTAATAAAAATACTACTTTTTGACTAAATTGGGGGAGGGAAGGGTGAGGGGAGAAGAAGGGGAA
>JAUZND010002019.1:0-13111 GCA_034780555.1 Coelogynopora nodosa
AGATGTAGATGTAGATGTAGATGTAGATGTAGATGTAGATGTAGATGTAGATGTAGATGTAGATGTAGATGTAGATGAAATTTTTAAAACAAAAATGGCGGTTTAATTTTAGTAAAATTCATAAGTTCGGCGTCTTACTTATCATTTTAAATCCTAGACGGTTGAAACGTGAGTTGATGCTTATGTTTTGGTAATCTCTTAAATTAATTGTCACCATTTCAGCCCTACACACCAAGTAAATCGGTCGTATTTGCTGAATGGGTTTCCGGTGTTAAACCGCCTAATCCAAATACTGTGAAGAAACACGTCCACGACATGGTTGAGGTAAGCAGCAGTCTTTGCTTCTTTTTTACTTTTTTGCTTTTTTTACTTTTTATTTTTCAACTATATTACTTGATCCTTCTTTATTTCTTAAACTTATATAAATAAACAGTCTTGCCTTGCAAACAGGATTGGTGCTTCGGTTCAAAACGCACCCTTAAATTTTCACCCGACGAATATTTAGAATTCCTTTCTAAAAAATAAAAACTGAATTTATCGTAATTTTGGGGAAATAATTAATTTTAATGTACATATATTTGTTTAAACAAGCTTTATTTGAGGGCAATTTCTTAACAAGATAACAATAGAGTATATTGTTTACCAAAGGCACTCACCGTGAATAATAACAAATATTTTAGAAATATCTATTTTACGTGTAAATTACTATTTATAAATAACTACTAAAGGGCGCCCACCAAGCACGACAGGACGATTCGTCGCGTGATAGCCTATTGCACTGAATTATATATTTTGTCACGTGACGTCGCATAAAAAAGTTAAATAAATTCAATTTAAGTTTTGTCGCGTCGCGTCGGGTTGCGCTCAGTGTAAATAGGCTCATTGAAATGTATGTATCAAACGCTTGATGGGCTTGATGGGTCGTAGAACTACCAAGGGGTTGGTCAAATTGACCAGCCTGCTCTGTACTATTCTTGTCTAAAAAGTAACATGCCGATCTGTCTAAAATTTATAATATCTGTTTAAAATTCAAAAAGTTTTCGAATGTTATATCAAATAAATTCTTATTTTATCCACACCATTAAATAATTAGAACCTCTCACTTTGAAAATATTGACTGTAAAATGTTCATACTACTAAGAAATAAACAAAATAATTATTTGCTTTCTACATGAAAGAATAGACTTATCTCCAAATTAATAGTTTGATAGGTTATCTCACCTATCTAGATAGCAGATTATAGCGTTTATGAATTTTTTAATATTTTTATATTTTAGTACAAAACAGCTAGATTACTTTGTTCATTGTTAGTAGTGTGTAAATAATACAGTTAACTTTTTGTTGAGAGTGAGTTGTACTTGTCGCTCGCTATCAATTATTTGACTTGTAACGGTTTTTAGTTTTAAAACCTGTCGGACTATATACGTACATAGCTGATTTTAATTTCTAATTTTGTTATAATTTAGTGTTAATAGTAATTTTTTATGCGCATCATTTCATTTTTTAATAGCCATACAAATGTTATATAATTAGAATGTCCTGTATTAATATAATTTTTAAAAAATTAATAATGGTAATGATTCAAATATACGAAATTTACTATTTTTTAATAACTTACGGAAAAATATTTGTAAGTTACAAAGTTAAGTAATATTATTATATAAGTGAGTAAAAACAATATTACCAATTTTGTTTGAAATGTTAATTTTAGTAATTAAAAATAATATATTTTTACTACAAAATATTGTATCCTATTTAAACAGGATTAATTATTTAAGTATCTTGTAACTTTACGCTCAATTTTCAAGAATTAAATAATTACAAAATATTAAAAATAATCCTTAAGCTTCATTTAATTGTTATGTTCATGTTATCTTGTGCTAACTTGAAAACTTTTATTTTTTATTTTCTAGGCTGTATTCAAGGTTTACGATCATGATAAAGACGGTTTTATATCACACGATGAGTTTGACCAAATAGCGGACAATTTCCCTTTTATTGATTCCTTCGCTGTGCTGGATGCTGACAAGTAGGTTACAAGTAACTTAATTGACTGTAAAAAAAATATTCGCTTCTAATTGTTTCTTTCATTTTTTATGTATTTTGATCTATTCCGCTGATTTATATTTATATTGACATAATTAATTCAGTTTAATATGTTGAATTATGATTCTTTTTTGTATAGATAGTACACAACTAAATATTTTTATTAGTCTGAAAATTCAAGAAGTATTTATCAATTAATTTTTTTTTAATCATCATAAGAATATCCCATATCAAATAATGATCATGATTTTATATATAAGCGATAATCACTTTCATTCTTTAACTAAAAAATTTTAAATAGTGTAATTCGTAAAAAATTATTGATTTATTTATTATCAATTCCTAAATTATATTATAGAAATTTAAACTATATTTTATGCATTTGCATAAAAAATATAATTATTTAAAAAAATGATACATAGTCTTTTGCAATTATAAATAAGGTTCATGAAATATTTTTAAAAAATAGCCAAATTGGTTCAAATTATCTTTTCTTCTTGATTGATGCAGAGTTTCATATCGACTGAAATAAATACAGTTAACAAAGCAAAGTGGTAATCTAATTGGGATATTTAAATTTATAGCAGCAAAAAATTAGAAAATAATAAATATATATGACGATTTAAATTTTTTAATAATTAAATTAGTGGGGAGATAGAAAATTATAGATTTTTATGACTTAAGCTGCATATTTGTTGTTTTTTAGAATTAAATGTAAATATTTAACACAGTACAATTAAATGTTGCAACAGACTATTTCAATCTGTTCGTACTTCTTAATTTAAAGTAGAAATAATATAATATAGCTTCATCTGTGGTTGACACTTCCCTTGCAATAGTGACGGTGCCATTAGCAAGATGGAGCTCATAAGCTATTTCATACGTGCAAACTGTCACGCTCTTCGCAACAGTTTCAAACATGACTTCCACGAGAACACCTACTTCAAGCCGACATATTGTGCACATTGCACAGGTCTAGTAAGTGGTCAATTTAACTCTTTTCGTGTTGTAGAATATTTTCTTTATATACCTTAACTCTTTACTAAAAATAAAAACTATATTACGAAGCGTTAAACCGGCTTCATGATAGCAAATAAAAAAACAATAAGAATGATTTAATAAAGAATGTAAACTTTTAGAATTTGGAATTTATATAAGAATTTATAAATACTTTTCCTTTAATTTTGTCATTGTTTGTTTTTCTTTAATTTGGTTTTTCGTAGACTTATTATAGTCAAAACATGAAATCAGGTGTAGGCTACATATTGTATATTTATAAAAGTAAATTAATTTTTGGTTTTTGTATTTATCATTTGCTGTTAATATTTTATAATAAATGTTATTTATTTAATCAATGTCATTATTAAATAATCTGTTGATTAAAAATTTTGAAACCTATATTACACGAGCTCTTTTTATATTGCTATAATTTTACTACGCCTATTCAAATTTGAACGAGCAAATGATTTATTGTACATTTTACATCATACTATTATAGACATAGGATTTCTTAATGAAACAATATTTATTAAAATTATATATATAAGTATATTTATATTATATTATATTACACTAAGCTAATGGAGTAAGTACATAACTTATTTAACCATTATTCTTACATTTAATTACTCAGTAAATGAAAACATTCCATTTCTTTCCATAAGACAACAACAACAAAAAATATTATATAGTCGAGATGATTTAAAGTAAAAACAACAATAACGAACTATGTCCCGAATGGTAAACCAAAAAGAAAGTGTGTTACAGATTAAAATCCAAAATTTGCTTGTATTCGAAAAAGCAGGCCTGAAATAATATATTGGTAAATAAAACCTGTGAATTGAACAGATCCAAAAAATACAATGGGAAAAAGGTAACTAGGGTCAGATCAGATCATAAATATAAAAACATCTTATAATTAAAATACATAATTTTTAAAATGGAAGAAGTGAATATACAATTATGACCAGTGCGAGGTTTTGAACGCTCAGCGGCAGTTTACCGGTTTGTGTGCGCACATTCAAACAGTTTAAACACCTAAATAATTAATATATCAAAAATAAGTTAAGATGTAGTGGAATAATAAAAAAATTAAATTAAGTTTATATTGGGAAACAATTTTTGTAATTCTTGTCATTTCTCTAATTAAATTTTTGGCTGTTTTTCTGCAAGATTATCCTTAGTTACGCAAGACTATCCTCAGTTGCATTGTCGCGGTTTTCAAAAAAATAAATACATTTAATTTTAACTCTTTTTTTTTACAGAAAAATGGTAAAATTGAATTCAATTACAAATGTTTAGGATAGTTTTGCAGAAAAACAACAGTTTTTTGTCGGACTATTTTCTGTATAGTTTATGTTTACGAAATGAGACAATTCATTATTTAGCTTCTATATTTTATGCATGGATAAATTTTGTATTTTTTCACATTATTTCATTGTTATTTACGTAGACATCACTAGAGTGATCAAAGTTGTAAGTACCATAAAGGAGAAGAAGAAGAAAATTGATTAGATTGTCAATTTAATAATTTATTTATTTAAATAATCAATTTAAAAAAAATACCATATAATTCAATAATGGATACAAAAGAAATATGAAAACACCAATAACATTATTTATCGTTTTGTATTAAAAAAAACTGACAATATATTCGGTGGTATAATAATTTATAGAGGCCCGTATTATCGAAGCGTTACTAGTTAATATTTTGCCTCTACTAACTAGTATTATGTCGTCATTTGCTAAAAATAGACCATGCGCGATCTGCTATCTAGTTTTTAATTCCCGAAGCGCTGATAAGAATGTTCGATTTTTTTAATTATGACAAAATAAACCTTTTAAATATTAGTTCATCCTCAGCCTTATTCTCTTTTGCTGAAGATATGATTCTTTTTATATTTATGGTCGGCTTTTATTATTCTTTCATTTGCACACATTTCATAATCTTATATATTTTTTAATATATTTCATTCAATCGTTAAATTATATATATATATATATATATATATATAATTAGCAATTTTATTAAACAGTATATACCAATATACAATGTACAATTGTGCCAATTTACCAACGCCTGTTTCTATGCCTGTTGCATTTTAAACAATACTCAGATTTGTTGTGTTTTCTCTCTTTATTGCATGTTTGCTTGTACAAATTCTTTTTATAGAACCTGTTTTTTAGTACCTTTTAGTTGCCCTAATGCAATGATTATTTTTACATTCTACAAACGCAATTTTTACATATTTGTGAATTTTTATGGTTTTTCATATTTTATCGGTATTTTTTCAAGTATTTAGATATCGGTATTTTGTCCTTGATGTTTTTATCAGCTTTGGGGCATCATCAAGCAAGGTTGGCGCTGCAGGGTGTGCAGTATAAACGCGCACAAGCACTGCAAGGATCTGGTGGTGATGGAGTGTCGCAGTAGGAACAGCAGCTTTCATAATCGCACATCGTCGACGAATCAAGAGTGCGGTGGAGGGTCTACAGAGGGTGGCCTCGTCGGAGGGACAGGAAGAGGTAGATATATAAACAATAGGACCTTTTCTTTATCTTTTTTATATATTTTTTTAATTTTAATGTAAAAAATCATTTTTAGAAGAAAACAATAGAATAATGTTGGGTAGCTAACGATCTTCCGTTAACTGTGTTTCCGTTAAGATGAATTATTGAAGATATTTTCCGTTAAATAAAGCGACACGGGTAATACTGCATAATGGTTTATTATTTTGTGGGAATTTATACTAAAATTGTAATGAAATGCATCTGATATTATCGTCAACAAACTGCATCTTATCTCCGCATATTACACCCCATAGTACACCCCCAACCACCAAATTCAGGCCCCAACTTATCGCCATCAACATCACCCAAGAAGCGGCACAACAGTCACGTGGAGAAGGCCACTCACCGGGGTCACAGCAGCTCCGGACAGCATCATTTTAGGGGGCGACACAAGCAAGCCGCACTGCTCGCCCAGCATCAGCATTCGACCCCGCGGGACGTGATATCGTCGACCAGGAGTTCCATTGGGACACAGACGTTCTTACTGAGCCACTCAAGGGGCAGTTTCGGCGAGAGTGAAATCTATGAGGATCCCGGGGCTCTCTACGACCGGCTGACGAGAACAGAAGAGGTCAGTTGGTTTTACCGAAACATTCAGTTAACTAAATTGCATAAATGAAATGTTTTTGATATAATTATATTCTATATGTAATGCATTATTTGAATATTTCAATTACTATCCCGGAGTTTTCGATCTTATTGCATTACGTTTTTTATTAAATAGTTAATTATTGCTTCAAGCTGAATAATTATTACACAATCAATTTTCATTAAAATTATATTAATGGATGTTACTCCACATATTTCATCATAGATTTTTTTAATTGTTAAGTTTTCAATCCATAAATTTATTAAATTGAATTTATTTGAAATATTCAATATAAAAAATAGTATTATTAATGCCTTCAACTGTATTTTTGTAATGTCATGTTCAAGCTAACATTTTCATTAGATGTAAATCCTGTATCAAGGAAATTATAAAACCAAATTATTAGGATAAAATTATTGTAAACATTTTAATTTTAACTATCACAAACACGAATTTTAGTTTGAAATTGAAGTATTTACAATAGTTCGAAATCATTATAGTAATCCCAAAAAATATTGTATTTTTGGGAACAAGATTATAAACATCTATCATTTTTGGCGATCACTTTTGTACATATCATAACTATTTGAAATATCGTAATAATTACATTTAAAATTGTAAGTAATTGTTATGTTTAGGCTACAACTGAAATAAATATTGTAATAAAAATAATTATTGATATTGTAACGTTACTTTATTATAAGGTAAGCAAAAGAAATAGTAGTTATAAAACTGGAATAAACCGATCAATTGCTTATGCTGCATGAATGAAAAACCATTTTTCTTCTGAGCAAAAAAGGGCATTTTTTATGAGCAAAAACTCACTTATACATAGAGCAAACGCTCTATATACATAATTCGATATAATTAAGCGCCTCGAATTTTTCTATTACTATTATCAATTACTAACAGAAATAAGAGAAAGCATTTTTACGCTGTCAGTCTTTTATTCAGTCACATTATTATATTGAAATATATGCAAGAATGCATGCTAATGCAAAATGTATCAACTGCAAAAAGATATTCCAAAGTATAACACAGAGTTTACTATAAATTACATCAATTCAATAAAGAAAATATGGCATGTATGCTGATACATTTTTGTGTCAGTCAAAAGAATCGCAAGGTGGATCCATACCTCCCATAGAAGTGCATAAAGATAACTTTAAGATATTTATCAAAAATCCCGGTTTTCAAAGTTGTATTGGTAATGATTTTAGAATACACAGTCAACAATTTCCAGTCTATTATTTCCTAATTTGTAACAAACTTTATTCGGAAAATAGTAGCCAACACTGAAATTGGATTAAATGTCTGAATGGGAACAAAATTGTAAAAAAATATATATGTATATATCAAAATTGAAACGAACTTCTAAAAATTTGCAATAATTGTACTCGTATCTGATTTGAGAAGCCCCTTTTTTAAATAAACATTACATATGTACAGAGAACTACGTATTTACAGCATAGATGCCTCATAGCGATAATCAGTTCATTACAACGTAATACTTCTTAACTCCGGCATTAACAAACGAATTTTTATATTTAATCTTTATTTATAAATGTAATTAGTACGGAATAATTAGAAATTTACAATAACATAGGATTACAAAAAAATAAGATTTTTTGTCTAAATCAGAAATTTAAAAAAAATTAATAATAATTCAAACTGAACGTTTATCTCAGCATAGCTGTAAGGCTATGATATTGATTGAGTGGAAAATTGGACTGATGAACATTCATTTTGACCGTATAATAGTTTCAAGCCTACCCGTCTTGGTAGAAGTGATTGCTCATCTTGTAATATTTATTGTAATATTTCCTCAAAGCTGGCCTAACCTTTAGTCAGACAAGGCACATGTCTTAGGAACAGTCATAAATTCTGACCACTTTTTTTTGTCCGGTATCCATCTCTAATAAATTTTAAAATGTGTTTAAGGGGCTACAGAATCTTAATCCAGCATTGTGTTTCCTTAATCTGTAGTGGGTAAGCGGAGTCTTTAGGCCAACTTTCGAAATTTTCGATAAGTTCGATGCTTCATACACATAAGTGACAATGAACAATGAAAATGATAAATTAATTATTGTTATATTTAAGTATTTTAATAAAATTGTTTGACACTTTGCATACTTTTTGATTTTCATCGGAGTTCATTAACTTAAGAAAATCATCTTCTAATTCAATAATCGTATAAGGTTCTGTCCGACACGCAATATGTCGCTGTTCCTTTTGATTCTAATAACTTCAATTTTTTACAATTTATTTTTAATTTGCCTTTCAGTTATAACCTTTAAATTTTTTACAGAATATACCTCTTCCGAATTACGTTAATAGTATTACGTAATGTTATTTAAAAGCTTCCGAATTTACGTCATGTTCTTTTTTTACTTCCGCTTGCTCAAGAGAAAAAGATTCAGACTTTGCTCTTGCTCTATAGCCTGCTTTTGCTAAGAGCAATTATTCTGCAGAATTTGCTAATATTAATTCATAGCAATAATTAAATCTGATTCTTAAATGTTGTTGCAAATAAAACTATGTACTTTTTTGTATTTTTGTAAGGTGAATATGAATATTTAAAAATAAGCTTTAATAGAAATATATACGGCGTATCCCTTGTTTTATCCAGCATTATACATGGTAACATTTTCATTACTTTATTGGCCACAATATTTTTGATTAATAAAGTAATATGATTATTATTAAATTGAAAGAAACATATCAAACCTTTTTGTTATTTCGCTTAAACTATTGGTATTAAAACGTTACGAATTTTTACGAAGTACCATATATTTTAAATATGGCTATACAAGTTGATCAGTAAGGTTTCCAAAGAACCTTTGGTTCACTTTCATTAAAAACAAAATTTCCATTTGTAAAAAAAATTATAAACATTATTAAACAGTTTTCATATCGATAAGACAATTGTGATTATTTAGCTTCTTTAATAATTTATAAAATATGCTATGAATTTTATCTTGCAATTAGTGTTTGTTAATAATTTTGAGTTACGCTTTTAGGAACGCGACAGGCTCTTGGCAGAAGCCACTGGTTTAAGACATGAAGTGGATCGACAGAGAGAACAACTTCAAAGTCTCAGGAATCACATCGGCAATATCCGCCAGAGAACACTAAACTTTATTCTCGGTCTTATGGAAACGTTGAAAATTCAAAGGGATTCAGAAGTTTGATAAATGTATCAAAGGTACCAAAGCGGCCTTTCTAACAATAATTGTGCATGTTATTATTATGTATTTATAAGTAAATCAAATAATTTAATATAAATAACTTTTAAATGTATAAACTGACTTCAATTAAAAAATATATATACAATCTTGTAATTTATGTACATTCGAAGTTGTATGCTATTAATGAGATTGCTTATAATATATTTTATTTTCAGCTGTCATTTAAAATTGTATTACTGATATGAAATGTCAAATGCTTTTATAAACTGTGATATCATAATATATAAATTAACTTTGTTAATTTAAGAGGTAATTCTTTAGGTTTTTTAATTATATATTGCATACCTATTACAAAGTCAAGCTAAGATGTTATTAATTTAATCATTGATGTTTTTACTGATTAGAATCTTATAGAATCGATTTAATAATTTAATCTCTGAATCTGTATGTTTGTTTATAATAGTTATTAGTTTTCAACAGATACCTAGTATAATAAATAGAGTAGCCTATAATCTGGCAGCATTATCCGTGTCACTTTCACAATAGAAAAAGTATTTTAACCATAGTTTTACCTTTCCATTCCCTCCATCCTCGGAGAGAAAAATTAAACTAAATTTCATTCAATTAACACTTTTTATTATTGTAAAATCAAATGTGAAACAGATAAAATATCAACAGGTATACCCGCAACAACAGTGAGTAATCATAAAACGGGCACACAATGAATATTTTAAAAAAATTGTGGGATGACTACCCGACCTTTATATTAAGATAATGTTATTTTCAAATTTTGATCTCTGCTAATCCTCATATTCACTGTTTACTATACTCTCACATATAGTTATATAGCGGTTGCAACTTTTACCAGCTATTATGACTCATGCCTTAAAAATCTCATATTAGGGCCATATTAGGGCCTACATTATTTAAAGTGTGTTTGTGTTAAATTTATCCAAGTCATTTGAACAACTTACATACATAAAATCATTATAACTACATTTATATTGAGCAAAGCAACAATGTGTGCCAATAATGTTTTTAATATTAGCTGAAAATTTAACTATAATCTTATTCCAAATAATTTTATTCTTTTATAATATGACACTATATTAAAATGGTTAAAATAAATCACCCAATTAAACGGATTTCAAAACATAGGGCCAACATATTTGATCAGTATAAGAATATAACTTTTAGTTGTTATATATAATGTATACGGATCTATGTGATTCACTTACATATTATTCTGGCCACATAATAGAAAAATTACAATATGTAAATGATTAAAAATTAATTTATTTTTATATGATATGTCACTTTCAATAACTGAAATAATTAATGAAACTTATTATTAAAAAAATTAAGTTTTCTATTATAAATCGAATTTATTTAATTAAATTTTTAATTTTCCGATTTATTCTAAAATATTCCGATTTTCAGTAAAAAAAATTACTTCTATTGTATTTAACACTAATATGATTTAGATATTATACATAGTTTTCGTAGTTTCCCAATAGTTAAATTTGCATCTTTATGTTTTCGTTTAATACTATGTGACTCTCCTACTTAATTATTGTAGGTTATATTGCTTCTTTAGCTATAGTTTAAAGCAGCATAATAAATCACACAAAGTATATAATTTAACACATTTTCAGAACATTCTTGTATAAAAATTCACTATTTTTTAATTTATTATTTTATGCCGTACAACTTGTAACATTGGATTATTGAAAAGGCTTTATTATTTTATTGTGATATATATATACAATAGATACTATTTTAACTTTTTCTCGCGGTATTACTATACATACTCTATATGTAATATACATTTTCATGTGTATATTTCCTTTATGGTACATTTATGTAATAATAATAAAAAAAATGCAATGCATATTTATATTGATGCTATTACTTATTATCTTCGAAGCTTATATAATCAGGACAGGATTATATATATATACACGTTTGCGTTTATGCGTTTTTTCGCTTATGGCTAACCGCTTCAATTTTTATTATAGTGTGTTTACTTTATAATTAGCAGCCCATTTTAAAGTGCTTATATTGCTTTTGCAGTCAATTAAAACGTGTATTCCATGGATGCCCCATGGACGATGGAGTCACACTTCTTTGAACTTGCAAGCTTGTTGAATATCAAATTATAGTCGAAACCGTGTAATTTACTTTCAGCAAAAATGATCATAAGGTAGACGATAAATGTAGTTCCAGTTTAAAACTTTTAATATTGATTAAATTTGTATCCACCATCTTCAAGACAGAAAGCATAAACGTTTCACAACTTTATTTTAACAAGCTACAGTTGGTATAACAAAGCGTTTATTAATTATTTATTATGAACAATAAATTTTATAATCAGTCAAAAAATTGAAATACTAAATACGGAAAAAACTATATAATATAGATATTTATTACTAATTTACTATATTATTTAAAGAGTGTGAAGTAAAACCGTAAATAGAACTTGGCATCAATAATATAACCTCCGAAAATAAATTATTAAAAAAAATTCCAACCATAAAAAATGTCCTATTAAAATAACATACACATAAATAAAATTAAAAGTATATTTACTTTGTAAATTATTTCGGCTGTTTAAATTTGCAATCAATTTTTACAAATATAACAATATTTGATATATGTAACATGCACTATCGGCATGGATACAAAACTATGAAATATTTACTGTTTGCAATAATTTTTAATTGAAAACTGTTTTAAAAAGTTAGTCAAAGTTCAAAGGTTAATGCTTCGATGTAGTTGCGAAATTAGTCATTAAGATTTGGCCTTAGTGAAAATTGGTATTCATGAATTAACACAGGATTAGATAAAAGTCTTCTATACTACCAATGTTATTTGTTCGGGTTACACAAAAGTTCGGACTGTATTAAAAAAAACTATCAATCACAAAAAGAAATAAATACCGATTTAAACGAGTTTCCTTTAGTAATAAACTTGCTCTCCAATTTGGAGATTTTTATAAACAAATGGCCAATAACTATTGAAAATATATAACATAACTTTCCTTTCTGAATAAACAGCGACAATAAACAACACTAAAAATATCAAGAAAGCAATACAAATTACATAATATGCCATAACATAAATATATATTTTTAATTAAGAATAAATAAAAGTCAAAAGATATTAACACAAGGAAGGCCGATCAAAGTAAATTACATAATTTGAGATACGATAACTGTAATATAATAGTTTAATAAATACATAATAATATAATACACCTAGGAAATCTTTACGACAACGCACCACAATTGAGTTATAATAATTAATGTACACCGCAAAATTATCTAACAAAGAGTTGAAATCACCAGAGCTTAGTCAACCGTCAACAACTGCAAAATAAATATATCGATCAATCACTTTCGAGTAGTCGCTTCATCTGAGACTTCTTGCTTCTCGCACATGCTCACCCAGTCGGGAACTTGTTTCTTGTCTCGATAGGCATCCTGGCTCACAGAGCGAACGGGTAAGGCCTCTAAAGCACCGAACATGGCACCTAAAAGTAGGGAAAGAGAAAATACATTGAAATATGTATATAAATTCTAATCATCTCAGATCTAAACACGAATTTTCTGTTATCGAAGTAACGTGTATTAAATAAGTCTTTTAACACTAGAAGACCCATGGCGTCAAAAATGACGAAATCTAAATGTAAACTATTGCTATTTTTTTATTATAAATA
>JAUZND010002020.1:0-13111 GCA_034780555.1 Coelogynopora nodosa
TTTGAACCGAGTTATTGCCAAGCAGCTAACATACTTCGGTCACACCAACAGACGAGATGGCGGAAACCTAGAAAAACGAGTGATGTTCCATATGCCATAATATAGTCTTATAGTTTTTGAATTAATATATGTAGGTCAATACTATAGAAAGCTTTCTTTAAATCAATGAATATGCCTATAACTTTATTATTTTTGTTTAAATTCTTTATTATATATCTAAAATATACCATTATTCTAATATATCATTAATATATATTATTATATATATTATTATATATTATTATTATATTATTATATATGCGTTAATATTGAGTCTGTATAATTTTATAACCACATTCCATAAAGATCGGATCGATGAATAAATTAACAATGTTTGAATATTCATACTTTTTATAAACCTTTTATAATTAATTATTTAATTGGATCCAAATTTAACTTCCAATTTAGCAGGAATTTGAGTGCGCAAAATCGTTAAATCTAGTTAAATAGATATGTATCATTCAATATTTTATAGGTACAATACCATATAATGCTAAATTTTTAAAATTTGCTAAAATTTAGTGAAATAGACAATTCATTATAGCTCACAGGTGGAGAACAGATTCGTATCGTTCGATTGTTCCAACCTACAAAGGTGTTGGGAAAGATTCTACTGCGACGGTTCGATTGTCCCACAAGTCGAAGTCCCTGTATGTGGTCCCATTGGCCGGTGACTTCAAACCTGGACTCGTTGCAGAGAGGGGATTGATCATCATGACAGGTGGCTGTGGCTAATACCTCAATGGGCCGTCCGGACATGTTGTTCGAAAAGTACCACTGTGTTTAAAAATAGGTAGCGTCGCATATTTAGAAATAATTGAATAACAGTAGAGATGAAAAAACAATAAATATAATCTGAAATTTTGTCAGACAGTGTGAACTTAAATGTACTAATCATAGATACGATAATTATTAAAATATTAAAGGTAACATGAACGCAAATTTATTAACAATATTCGTATACACTTAACACTTAATACTTTAACACTTTAATACTTAACACTTTAACACTTTAACACTGAGGGTGAGGGGTATAGAAAGTGGAGTTAGAGAAGGGGTTGGGAGGAGGGGTTTAAATTATGGGGGTTAGGGGGTAAGAGGGTAGACTGGAGGGGGATATTACTTGGGAGAAATTAAGTATAGTATTAGCACAGTAATTTTAATTTATGCATTAGAATATTTTTCATAAACTAATTCATTAGAATTGTAATTGACAACTGCCTAATAATTGTCCTATAAATACGATTAGATAGTTAATATTGCAATACACTCGTCTTAGTTAAATATATACATTGTAATATAGACTAACAAATTGACATTCTCAGTGTGCCTCAATACTTTAAATAATATCACTTAAAAAGTTAGCATTGCATCAAACGCTTTTCGCATTCTTATTGGAGTTAATTCAGATATAATTAGTTGCTGTAGTGATTAAACAAAAACAAAATCGATTAGATAACATTTACTTCATTTATTCTTTATAGCCCATAGCTCAATGTTTAACATCTATATATTACACTAACATAAAAACAAATGAGTTATATAAGTTATTTATTCACAATAACTTGTGGAAAGCTATTTTTCGATATAAAGGGTTAAAACAGAACACATAAAAAGCAATTGTCAGAATATATGTCAAAATCGAAAGAAAAACGTAAAAAATATTTTTTACGCTTTAACACATCAACCATTATATTCAGAGTAGGTTACAAGTAACAACTTCATAATATACTATTGAGTGCAAAGCGTCAACATATATATATATATAATATATATATATTAATTTCCCATTTTCACACATTCGCATGCTTTTATAAAACTAAATAAAGAACTTTGTTGTACTCATAAGTGCTGGAACTCGTAAAGTAGTACCCTAACTTTAGCCTTATGTAATTAACTCTCGCTTATCTGGTTTAACAATATATATTATTTTATTCCCAGCGCAACAATAGTAATCCAATGTCAATCTATCAAAACGACACAGTTGTCAACGCTGTAACCAGGTGCGGATCCAAAAATGTATTCTAGCGGGGAGCCAATAATTATAAGGCGCAAGTTAGAAATAATACTTTATTTTCTCTAATCATACTTTTAGTATAACAAGGACTCAACCAATAATAGCTAACAGGGGAATTTGGACCCCTGGCCATCCCCTAGGATCCGCCATGGTAACTACACCCAGCCACATCGGTTTCGCCCCAACTATAGATATAATATGTTTCATTGCTGTTTTTATTTGTAAATTTATTGATTGTTCGTATTTAAACAACATTGTTGTTATTGATGTATCACCGTAGCCGTGGCTTTGATTTCCTTAAAGAGATGTTCTCCAAGATCGAATCTCTGAATTGGACTGCAGGATGGTGCGATCGTTGACCTGTTGCCATTGTCGACCAACGTCTGAATACCGTCTGTCAGCATCTTCATTGCTTCAGTTAACGCATTGTGTACAGTCTGTCGAGTTAATATTTCAAATGTATTATCAGTCTAATCACGCCTGTATTGTTGGTGATTATTAAAGAAATGGATATTATATAGACAATTTGTAGACAATTATTAGACAATATAGACAATTTGTAAGACTCGCTAAACTTCACTGACATTAATACGCTATTTTTATTTGCCACAAACAATTATTCTCGTTTTTAAAAAATGTTGTGCGTTTTGGTGTTCACAAACAAGCATAAAATAATTTAATAACATACTTAGGTCATAACAGAATACTAAAGACATGTCACAATTAATTATTATTATTAAATTCCTTTATTAAGAAATAGTTTTTTTTTTTTTTTTTTTTTAATTTACTCTAGTGAGTTGGCTGTAGAAGTATATTAATGTATAATAATGTTTATGATATATTTTCACATATATATATAGTTAACATTGTAAACAGTATAATTGAGATTCATTTTATTGAATTTAAATATTGTATTATTATCAATGCATATAGTTTGACTTTATTGTATAAAACTTTAAAACAATTAAAGAATCGCTAAGTTGTGGATTTACTAATAATTAATCTATTGTATTCCTATTAGACGATTAAATAATTCCTTTATGAGAAGAACATCAGAGAATACTTAAATGATGAACCGCCAGCTTTTGCCAAACATATTAAGTGCACACATAGTGCACACTCTTTCAATTTATAAAGAAAATCTTTTCAAGCAGAGTCACGCAAACTTTGATTAGTATATGAAACAGATAATAAAACATATTTAATATTAATTTCATAATAAGAGTCTATTCCATAAAGTATAAAATGAATTATACAGAAAAATCGCTTACTTAGTAAATAAATTTAATGAAAATATATATTTACGTTTTAGTAACTGCATAAAATACATGTTTTGTTTTCAACGTAATTGCTATGATTTAAGTTGAAAAAATATTATTTAAAAAATGTATAAAATTTATTTAAAAACATAAAATTGAGATATCATTTTATGTTAAAAATATGTTTTTAATACAAATGTTATACTTTTTAAGTATATACTTTAATAAAACAAAATAATATAAAATTTAAAAAATAAACCTTGAAATTTTAGACTGAATTATTATTTCCTCAATCGAATATTGATCACTAGTTTATTTGTAAATAAACTTTTTATAACGCATATATAATTTGTAAATTATCTTGTAATATAAATTGTTGTATAGGTATATTTTGACTCACTTTTCTTATACTGGAAAATTATTAGGAGTGTCTTACTTTGTGTTATATTTTATAATGTGTGGGTGTTGCACATCATTTAAAAAAAATATTATATAAAATATTGGAAAATTCTAAAGAGATACGCGAGTGATACAAAACAAAATGAATTTAAATTTATCAAACACTCGAATGTTTAAATACAATAAACGTGACGAAATATACAATAAAATTGTTTTATTTATACTGTGTGTGCGTAAAAATAGCAATAAATATTTAAAAAACAAATCTAACATGTCCTCACAGAAATCTTGCTTTTGTCACAGGAAAATTGAGGAACCATTCCATTGTCGAAATCACAAACAGAACTAGATGTCTTGTCTCGAACCACCGCAACATTGACATTTTCTGGGAGCAAAGGTGTCATGCTTGCTGGGATTTCCTGTGGGTCCACCAATGTCCAGAAGTGGTCCTGTTGCAGCATGTTTAGAGAACGAGCCTGAGGAGAATTCAGAATTAAAAGGAGAACTGTCAATGTAAGAAATCGTCACAGAATTATCATGGGAGGTGAGGTTGTTAATATACACTTTTAATATAGTAAACTATCTACTGAATAATTCAAGGTTGTATAGATCTATTTACCTTCCCTACTACTGTGCAAAAAATCTTGAATGTGTATATTTTTAAAACATGCATGTTTTGGGCCTTGTGCAATATTTGTATTTACTTTTTTATATTTAAATAAACAACTTAATAATTTTTGAATAATAAATGCCAATCACATTTTCTTTTAATTAACTTTTTAAAAACATGTAATACTGTTTTTCTAATTATTTTAGAAAAATATATTGTATTAAAACATAATAATAATCGGCAATAAAAGTAAATGCTTGAAAATCCTATAAAATACAACTTAGAATTTCAGAAAATGCAAGCAAATTAATATGAAATATTTAGACAAGTTGAAAATTTCAACTAAATTCAGACTAAACAATTTGATATTTAAATTACATGCTTTGAAATAAAATATTAATATCGATTGCATCCTTTTGCAACAATTATTGGCGAAATCTTAATTATGAATAAAAGCGTAAATTAAAAGCAGATCTCTATACTATATCCCGCCTATAAACGTTGCATCCAATGAATGGGAAATAAAAACCCTAGTGATATTTAAATATATTTTGAAATGCATATTAATTTTATTAGATCTTAATTTTCAAATTATTTTTATTGATTTATATAAGTAATATTTCATCTATTTTATATTTTGTATTTTTAAATAATTTTCGGAGGGAATCTTTAAATATATGATTTTTGAACTTTCTTCATAATAATTTGATAAAATAAATTAATTTAATGGTTGGAAAAGACTAGATAATAATTAAAAGCGCTTACAAATATACATTATAAAATAAGTTATCGAACAACTTTTCAATATTTTATATCACATTCTTTTGCCATTAATTCAGTTTGTTGTATATATATATATATATATATATACAAATCGTGTCCTAAAAAATACGTTTTTTAAATACAAAAATTATTATTATATTAATGAATTATTTAATGAATTAATGAGTAAAAGTTAACCCATAAATAAAAAACTGTCTGTTGCATTTAGACAGCATTTAGTCATCACACTTAAAATTTGAATATAATTTAATTTAATGTATAAACGTATATATACTTCAGCATGGCGCATGGTTTACATAATATGTTCTGTATGTATTAAAAAACTAACTTTTTTCCGGGCACCTTATATAATGTAGTTTAAATATGTATGGCACAGTACTTATAAACACTTTTAAGTTTATTAATATACGACTATTACTATTAACGTGTAAGTATAATAGTAAATAAACACATTCTATTCAAATCCTCAACACCACCACAAAACAAATAAAAAAGAAGACCCAAAAACTATCAAAGCGACTGTCAAATAAGAAACAAAATTTCATTATAATATCAGAATGGTTTAAGGAAAAACAAACATTCATGACTATAGACTCTAGAAAGGTCAAACAAAAGGAATGAGTTATCATCAAACCACAAATATTATTTATAAAAATGTTTACAATCCAAACATAGACTGTACTCTATGTAAAACAGGCCTGGAGTGATAAGATGACAAGTCAAACCTGTGGATTTAAAAGACAGTCTGTCAAATTCAAAAAAAGAAGAATAATTTGGGGATAGGCCGGATCATAAAGAAAACACAGGTAAAAAATTATATTTATTATAAAAGATGAAAGAAAGATAACTAAACAATGGTGCAGTACTTTGGACCCTCAGCGGCAGATTACAGGTTTAGCGCACAACCATCACTATTCCCATAGTTTAATTAATAAGTTATAAAAAACCACTTAAACTGTATAGTGGAATTTAATAAGTTTGAATTGGATTTACATTTTGAAATTATATTATCATCACATAATATCAATATTTTATTAAATCAATGCCGGAGATAATGTCGGAAATAATTTAGTTATTAACGGTATATGTACATTAATTTAGTCAGAGTTTACCACTTAATGAATACTTAATATCTGCTACTTTGAGGTACAAGTATAAAATAAATTAAATTACAGATATCTAGCTTAGCTTTAAAATGATTCGTATTTAATTGACTTTTTATTTTTTACTTACACCATTCTCAACGATGAAGCATTATTGATTATTCTTCAAATACATATTCATAAATATTAAGAAATGCAGAACGAAATTAATATTGATATGATTAAATGTAAAAACGACTTGTTTAATCAATTCTAGTTTGTAGTTATAACCCATTTTTTGCCTATAGCGCTTCTTGTGAAACATTTCACAAACACTTATGATGTTGTACCATTTGCGTTATTAACAAAATATGTCTTCGAGATAGATAGTTTACCATGTGATTGTCTGTGAAATATTTTTCATATGTAGCCATTATGGGCAATAAAATGAGTACTAATTACAAACTAAAATTGGTCAAGCAGTTTTGGTAAAAGCTTACTCGTAACATTAAATACTTTTTATATTAGTTGTATTTAAGTAGGAGGAACAAAATTAGATTCCACTTGATGACTATTTTTCCCGTCAATTCGATGTCTCTTTCGTAACCATAAATATTAAACGTACCTTAATAAATTTAAAATGTGTAAATATTGGCATTACATCATAAAATATATTTTACCACTGAATTTTTGAATGTTGCTATTACATTACTTCATGATTTAATTTGATGGTTTTCATATTTTCATCTCAAATACAAGAAACAAAGTTAGCATAATTATGCAGCATTTATTTTTTATTTCATGATTCCGTTAATGACTACAAAACGAACGAAAAAATAATCGAATAATTTCACATTAAAATTCTTACATTTTATCATAGTCTTTTTTTAACTCTTATCTATAAAAAATATATATATATATTAATAAAAATATTTAATTTGTATTATCTGTTAATAATATACTTTTGAGTAAAAAATTTTTTTTAACATTGTGAAGTATTTAAACAGTATCATAACATGACGAAAATATTTGCCTCATTTCTGTTTACTACTTAAAAAGACCATGGTGGTATTGTTCAAAACCTTTAAACATAATATGTATTATATACATAGTTTAATCAATTTATATAAAATTAGTCAATAAAAAATAATTTAAATAATTCCAAAAGTATAGTACGATAAATTCGTCCTTGAAACGAATAAGGAACAAATAAACATTATTGTAACTTTAGGATGCATTAAAAATATATGTTACAATACAATGTTTTCATGCCTACTGACGGTATCATTATTTCAATAATCAATCGTTGATCTATTGATTTATTGATATATTGGTATATTGATAAGCCTATATTGATTTATTGATATATTGGTTTATTAATGTTTTAATTTATTGATATATTGTTTTATTGATCTACTAATTTATTGATCTATTGATCTATTGTTTTCCTGATATGTTGATGTATTGATTTATTGATCTATTGATTTATTCATATATTGATTTATTGATATATTGGTTTATTTGATGTAATGATTTACTGATCTTTTGTTTTATTGGTATATTGATCTATTATATTGTTTAATTTATTTTTTTAAATTATTTAATACCATATGTTATACCATATTATAAAACCTGACATTAAAATAACTTGGGTATAATTCTCAGCTGATACCATTATATTGACTTTATCGAAGTGAAAAATAAACAATTTATCGCATTATACATACATATGTCTGTGTAATTATAATGTAGGCCTATAGTGTTCATAATTAGTTTAAAAGGTATAAAATTTTATTTTTATTTTGGATTGAATTATAGTATAAATTCAATCTATTTTAAATGAATAAAACAAGTTATTTAATATACAAAAATCACAATAAACCGCCTTTGTGAATACCTTTTTGTTTCTATGTCAAATATATATCTACAAAAATATCTTATTTGAAATTGTAATAATCTATTATAACATAAATATTCTGTTCACCACAAATTGAAACTTAACTATATGCTTATATTGCAAAATGAAAGTTGTCGTTTTCGGCACTTATTTAAGTTACAGTTTTAAAGGGAAGAAAGTTTCATTTTTAAATTTAAATTTTGCATTTAATGCCAATTTTTATTTTAATATACGATGAAACAAGTCGCAATAAATGAAACCTTTCAAATACACCATCGAAATATGCCTGAATTCAGTAGTACTTTATGTACTTTAATATAGTTCTTTAGTACTTCTGAATTCAGGCCTACTTCGTTGGTGTGGGGTATGGTCCGCTGATGAATCCTAATAAGGACGAAACAGCGCTGTCTAGATCTCTCTACCGATGAATATTCTTCAGTAGTATATTTGAAAGGTTTCATTTATTGTTACTTTTTCTTTCGTATACATAGCTTTTGTATTTCCGTATGGCTAACCCCATACATACTTTAAATTAATAAATTCTTCCTTCATAATGTATTCCCCATTTAAATATCTTTCTTACATATTATTATTGCAACATACACTCTGCAAATATAATGAAAAACAAATATAAACTTTAACTTTTTTTAAATTTATGACCAATATAACAATGCAAAAAATCTGTTTAGTATATTCTGTTTTGTTTAAGTATTTATTCTTTATTCTAAACTAAAATGTTATTATTTTTTAAATAAAAATGAAATAAAAAAATCATATTTATTTATTCTAATATTTTCACAAATTTGTTCCAGGTCAATTTGTCTGCAATATTTTTTGTTAAAATTTGTATTACTTTTTTATTACTATTTCTTAAATACTGCCTTTTTACTTACTTATATATTATATTGATAAAAATACATAGACGAAGTGTTAGGATGTGTTGTACACATTTTTAAACGTAAAAATGTTTTTTTTTTATTTATTAAATTTATTCACGATGAATATTATACAGGTTATACTGTGATTTTATTCTAGAAATCTAAATGATGTTTATTATATTAAATCACTTAAAGTTAAGGCAACTAAATAAGCAACTATTAAGTAAACTTGTTGTTGGTATAGATTTTGACTAGAACGGATTAAAACCATTCCATTAAAGTTAACTTCCATGATTTACGGAGAACAGAACGGTCCCACAACAAAAAGACGTACGCAAACTAAATCTAAGAATACTGAACACAATCAATGACATCTCACCTCTTCAAAAAGTATTCCCGTCTGAAGGCCTCTAAGAAGTACAATAAAATGTCTAATCCTCTTCATTTTTAACTTGATAAGCTGCTTTTTATTCGAAGCTCTGAGGTTGACCATCACAGGAACAAATGGAATATTTCTTGCAGAGAGGTCATCGCCACATCTTTCCAGAATGGAATTTTCTTTCAATGCAAAAAATAGTGAACATGCTCTTAAATATAATTCATTTTCATGATTTTAAAAATACTTTTTTTTTATATATATCGTCTTTTATTAAATAATTTACAAACATCTACCTGATGATATTATTGATTTAACAATCATTCGTGTTAATGTTGTTTAATAATTTTCAAATTTTTTTAATATATTTAAAAAAGGGTTCCTTTAAAATTTGTTTGCGCTTTGAATTGTGTGTTTACTTACATATATTCAAATAAAATTGATATTTTATAATGTTTTAAAAAATAGGTTGTATTCTAATTTAATTATATATTAATAAACTAATATTTTGTGTTATAAAATTTATGTAAAAATATTCTATTATGTTAACGACATATTGATTCGTATTAAACATTTAAAACATATAATTTATAAGTTTTAAATGTGTAAAATATATTTTTTTTGTAAAGATTTAATGATTATTACGATATTATTAAATAAGAATTATCAAGTATACATTTAACAAAAATACGTCTTTTTATTTATAATGAAACATCGTGTAATTTATACCGAATATTTGAGTTTTAGTTCGTATACGAATATAATAATATTTTACTTTTGGAAATTAGGTGTAAAACTATTTCAATAGTTTTGTCAACCTCTGTTATCATTTATATATCATATAATATATAGTATAAACATATTTTCCGTACCAATATATGTATATTATATTTTACAATAGAATAGTGTGATAGTTTACATAAATCAGAACAACTAAAACATATATTCTGATAACTTTTTTGACATCTTTTAGGAAAATATACAAAATGTAGTGCGACTGATATATCGGTATATATGTATGTATCTATATATAAATATACATATATATACAGTGATTCCATACTCGATATAAAACACGTGAAACTGTGTTTTAACATTACGGAAAGTAGATTTTTATTTTACATTAATTGCAATGTACATTTTAATTTTACAATAATGAGATATCTGTATTCTAGTAGTGTATATCGTATTGTAATAGTCTATAGAGTATTATAGTAGTATATATATTTTTATAGTAGTGTATATACTATTATAGTATTATAGTAGTGTATATAGTATTATAGTCGTGTATATGGTATTATAGAAATGTAAATAATCTTCTTATTTAATAAATTATTTTTTTATTTAATAAATTATTCTTTTATTTAATAAATTATTCTTTTATTTAATAAATTATTCATTTATTTAATAAATTATTCTTTTATTTAATAAATTATTCTTATATTTAATAAATTATTCTTTTGTTTAATAAATATAATATAATCATATAATATATATTAAAATTATATTTTACGTAAAACACAAAATCTCATAAGCGTCGAGTTATATGAACTACACATAATAATATCACTCCATAATCTTCACCATTTTTTTATTTAGAGTCCACACATATTAAAGTTATGCAACATTTAAATAATTACCGATACAAATATACAATACAAAAACTAGATGTTTGTAGAAAAAAATTTAATAGATTTATAGGTACTATTTTGATATCTGTAATAAAATGAGCTTATTATAACTTATAATATTCTACACGTTTTTAGTTAGATATGAATATAGATTATTGCCAAAACCAGTAACTTGACACATTTGTTAAGTATTTAGAGTGGCCTCAACTTTTCGTTCATAATATGGGCATTTTAAATCAAAATTACATGCCTGACGGTTGTGCCAGTATGTGTCCTACATACTACTAAAAAAATTAAGTACATAAGGCTTCCCACTTTTTTAACGACAACTTGAAGGTTTAGAAACATGCCTTTTTACACTGTTGAATCAATTACTTATAAAATAAGCTATGCCAATAGTTTAAAACGTAAAGATTGTCTGTGCTACAGTTAATTAATATAGTTTTAATATGTGCACGTCAAGATACACAGAACAATATTTTATATCAGATGAATACAATATATTACGAAATCTGTGAAACAATCAAATATCTATGAATATACGTATTACTCTGTAAAATAGTCACATAATTTACAACAATTTTTATTAATTAATTTTGGTATTATTTATTATTATACTGTTCATACTGATCGTGCAAAATATCTGGTGGTTTTATATTTACAATTGTTTTGGATTAGTCTCAGTTCGGTGTGCTCTCCGATATTGGATTTAATTTATTATATAAGTTGCTGTCTATATCATGTTATACATTTTTTCTTCTGCTTCACGTACCTATCTCACTAGGTTTATAGTGTAATAATGTATGTATCGCTAGTACATTCCATTAAAAACAAAGAATAACAGAATGTAATACCATTTACAGATAAAAAAAGTTTTCCTAACTGAAAATTCATGTTTTATACAACAACAAAACGTTTCTTCTGCGTAGCTCATAAAATGACAATAAAAGAATAAAGTATAACATTATTTATTGTTTCAAACTATTGTTAGATAGATTACTAATCAAATATGCACAACAATATTACAATGTAACGGAATATCATGTATCTATTGGATTGTATATTACTACCGCTAGCAAGCTTATGCAACGCTATTAAACACCCTGTAGGTGATATTTGCTGATTTATTCGTAGTCTTAGAAAAATGGGCCCTTTTATTGCAAATCGATTGGTACATTGTTAAAACACCCTATCTACTATATTACCGTTGATATTAACATTGTTAATTCTAAAAATAAAAGCGTTGTGCAGAAGAATATATCCTCACAACTTTTAAGCGGTTCTGTGCGATATTCAATAAATAAAATATGATATCAAAAAAATATGATATAAATGATAGTTAAGGAATGGAATGGTGCGTTATGGAAAGGGAATGATGCGTTATGGTGCGGAATGGAAAGTTATAATTATTATAGTGACTTCAAGTAAATCGAGTATTGGATACCATAGAGTTCGTATTTATGAACTGTATAACATGTATTAGTATTCTAAATAACTATACAATTCCGAATAGTAGAATTTTTAATTTTTAATATTAAATATCTATAACATTAAATATGACAAAGACATCACAGAATAATAGCGGGACATACAAGACGGAGACGTTCTCCAGTTGCGACAGCATCTCCAAACCAATACCAGGTTCCACCTTGCTGGATCCAAGGAAAATAAACATGCATCGGAATTTCCATATAAAAAGCGCAACCGTTGTTACAAAACCAGTTCTACAAATGAAAATATTGGATCTATACTATGACTTCAAGGTGGATTACTTATTATATCCGTATTCCTTTGCGACATTTGGTTCCATTAGACCAAAGAATGTCATTACAGCCACAAAAGGAACGAAAAAACAAAAATATGTTTGTGTGTACCACAAGAACATGGAAAGAAAACTGTACACGCTGAATAAGTTCTGGAAGTCCAGAACTAGAAGTTGCGTCAGTGCAAAAGCTAAGCAATATCACACTTTGCGAACACACACATACTCGTAAATGGTGTTTTGCAAGGACATGGAATGTTTTCCGTGATTAACAAAGTAGTATAGAAGGATGCGCTCTAGATCACCCCCTACCCGCCCACGCATTTTTTTTAATGACTCACCCCCCCCCCCAGTGACCTTGACGAACTCGTGTTCCTA
>JAUZND010002021.1:0-34157 GCA_034780555.1 Coelogynopora nodosa
CCGATTATGACTTTCATTAAATTCATGTATCAATTGTCGCTGAGATAAATTTGGATTAACACTTTTAACAATTAGTTCAACTCTTTCGTCTTTTGATAATACTGGCATCTTAAATTATACAGCAGCAGAAATTATGAATTAAAATAATTTTGTAATGCATGCATGCATGCATTATACATAGATTTAAAACTTAAAAATTTAACCATAGAGTAATATTTTGTATAAATAGTAATAATAAATATTCATAAAATTTGTTTTCCTATATGATGCGTGACTTTGTGGACACCCTGTATAATAATATTTATTTGGTATATTACTATATAACTAGTCTTGAACATTAGTTATATAAATACAATATATGTATGTGTTTATTTATTTATTATATTATTATATATGTAAATTGATCCTATAATAATAATTGTTTTTAATTTATAATTTTTTATTATTTATAACTATTAATTTTCTTTTTTGTTCTTTCATATTTATATATATATATATTATATACTTGCAGCGAATCAAAATAATATATCTGTTGCTGCATTAATACTTGAAATCATTTATTCACAACATGATTTTAGAAATATATCTGGCTAAGGTCAACCCCGGCGATCAGTTTGCAACAATTCCCAGTCTTCTATATAATATGCATCAGAGGGAACGAAACCATCCTCAGAACTCTTCGTTACCTCGTCGGCGTCCATTGATCTTTTTTTCTTACTGTTTTGGTTAGTTTGAGCCCGAGTAGCTCGAAATCTATATTATAATTTGGAACAAAATATTCTCAAACGCAGTATGAAAAGTAAGAATTACTATCACAATATGTATGAATATTTCATATACCTATATATAATAAGCCTCTCTTCTCGGATCAAGCCATATAATTATGGAATTAAGTTATACTCTATATCTATAATGTTATGGTTAAAGAATAGTAACCTAATATAATTGTTCTTGTGCTTCGATTAAACTTTACTATTAAGAAATGAAACATGCTAGGTTACATATTTTACATGCTGTGATTTATTAAAATTGTCAGTAAACAGCATCGGTATTATTCTCAGCTGTCTACCGCTAAACTTCCTGTGTGTTTTAGTTACATACTAAATTTATTGTTCTTATTAACTAGATGCCGCAGCGCGTCTTTTACAAAATAAAAGACAGAGGGAGGATAAATCTGAGGAGAAAATAAACATACATTTCAGTTAATCTATTGTCGGTACCTCAAACAAACAAACAAAAATATTAAAATAAATAAAACCTATATTGCGCACATATCGAATAGTGTGTTATTTCCCAGTTCGATCACTGATTTATATCTAATCATGTTGGTCTAATATCCGGACACGCTGGCCGCGATATAAACAATAAACTTCTTACAGAACCATCGTAAAAAGCTCCTCCGACGCTACCCATACAAACCGGTCTTGTGGTGGCTTCCTCCATCAAGTCGGCGTGGCTATTGAGGCGCTGTCGTAAAACGCTAGTAATTTCTTTTAGAACTCCGCTCATACAAAGTTCAACAATATATGCTTCTAAAAGTGTCTATATTCTCTAATTATATAGTAGAGAGGCACGGGCATCGCCTGCGTGCGTTCACATCGTCCTAGAAATGGATGAAAGAGAATTACAAAATGGATATATGTTAGAGTTAGATGCAATATCATGATGCTATGATTAAAGTTATCCAAAATTTGGGAGATTTCCCCCACCCCCATTTCATGAAATATCTACTTTGAGTCAATTAATGTGACAGAAAATACAAATGAAAGTCTCGTTGTTATAACTCATTGAAGCGTCAGATTCTAAAAGTCTGTAACTTATAGTACCATATGTGAGTACCACTTAAAACAATGAATTCAAATACTTTTGTTAAGAATCGTGAGACTATGTTAATAAAAGGCGCTTTATTATTGCTACAACGAATAACAAAACGAATTTATATTATTTCTGGATCCACAAAAATACAAAGTAACTTTCAATTTGCCCGTTACATATAGGTATATAATAAAAGAAACCGCGACATACATGCAAAGATTATGACATATGTAATGAATACATATGTTACTTCTTTTATCAACATATTTTTTAATATATTAAATATTATTAAAGGACAGAAAATACAAATGAAAGTCTAATTTTTAAAACTCATTGAAATGTCAGATTCTAAAAGAACCTAAATTATAAATTCTATGAATTCCATTTTCTTTATTGAAAATTTGGAGACTGTGTTTATAAAAGTCGCTGTATTATTGCTTCAACGAACAAAAAAACTAATATATCTTATTTCTGCTGTAGAAAAATACAAACTAACTTTCAAATCGCCCGCTAAATAAGTAATGAAACAAACCAAAATACTTTCGAAAAGCATTTTTAAGTTTTACAGTTTTTACAAATATGTATCTTTATGTATAAATTATTTAGTTACAATAAAAAAATATTATTTAAAAGTGTACAAAATTGACAAAAGTTAATTTAACTAACTAAGCAATTACACAACTATCAAATGTTTAAATATTCACAGTAAATGGTAACAAATAATGTAATTTTCAAATCAATTTTTCCTTTTATTTTCTAAATTATAATTTTATTTTCTCTAATTTTATTCCATGCTTTTTAGACAACACCATTGTTTATATGATTTCATTTTTAATTAAGTTAATCTATATAGCTCAATATCATATTCACAATATTTCTTTTTTTATTATGTTGGAACATAATATCAAATGTGTAGGATAATTGCTACAATTAAACCTGCTATATAAATGTTTATTCAGTTTTCTTGAAATAATATATAATTTTATAAATGTATATAATTTAGTTAATTACACAATAAATAAAACAGTTACATTCGTTTTATACATAATTATGTTTGCAATATAATCAATAGCATACCTAAATACATCCTTTATAAATTGTATAAAGTCTCCATTTATATACTCATACCATTTATTGTGTCAATATTCAACCTTTACGTAAACCGTTTTACTTATCCATTTGGTCAGTAATAATTTGAGTCATTAACGAAATAATTAAGATGACCATTATACTTGAGTCATTACTGGATAATTTACTATATAGCGAAAACTTTGAACCATTATTTAAGCTAATACATCAGCTATTAATTAATCTCTATTACACTAATGACTTTGTTACTGACATTATATTACCTGGACAATTATTTTAATATACATTTTAGCCATAATTCAATCCAATAATCAAGCCATTACTTGAGGCAATACTTACACCATCATTTGAACCATTTTGGAAATTATACTGGTCATAATATTCAGCTATATATTACTTGTAAAATTACATAAACTATTATTCGAATCATTACTGAAACCAGCCACGAGTTAGATCATTATTTCATTCATTACTTTTCATTACTTTTCATTATTTCATCCATTACAGCCATTACTTAAGCAATTACTCAAGTCATTTAGAGGATTATTATTCGAGCCAACAGTTCATCTATATTTCGGGTCATTTACTTGGACCGTTATTTGAATTTATTACTGAAGTCATAATGAGGGCCATTTTAGACAGGATTCTTTGAGTTTTCATTTATTAAAATAAACCAATTGCATGTACTACGATATTTTGTTTGTATTCATAGGGGTAAATTAGCATTAACCTTAAGATTATACTTTTTATGTATTATACGTGTCTCTCGCAAGAAAAATTATTTTCATTAAAAATATTTAAAACACAATATATTTTGAATATTGGTTTGATTGATAACTAGTAATAATATAATTAATATGAATAATAAATATATCTGATTATTAAAATAATTATATTAATCGTAAATTTTTACTTAATTTTTATATTTAATTTTATTCTTATTATATATTATTTTCCATTGTATAAATGCAAAAACTTGTTGATCAATTTTAACATCAAATTTATATATTTATCATTATTCGCTATTTTTTCTTTAAAATTCTTATTGTTAGTTCTCATAAATAGATTATATTTTAATTAATAACAAATTAATTGGATTAATTTTATTAATAGATAACATGTTATCTAATAATTTAGACTGTATAATATCTGTAAATTTGTAAACATATTTATGTTTTGCTATATTTATAATTACTTTTTTATATGTATATTTATTCGCTATTTATTTACCTTTAATGTATATTACTTTTTTATCAGTAAAAAAATTGTGCAAATTGAAAGGAGCGCATTTGACTAACATGGACAGTCAGTCACTGAGTTTACAGTCTAATATACCGGAGCACACCTTTACCTTATACAGTGCATTGAGAAATATGTACGATTCTGAAAGGGTTGCGCTGAATCGTGAGGAAATGGATTTAGATGGGCAGGTTATATGGTTCCCCTAAGTGAGCATATAGCGCAGTTTATTCGTTGTAAAACATTATCTTTAGAACCGATCGCTATATAGTCCAACATTAATTAGAACATAAAAAGAAAATATATGGAGTAACTGCATTAATTAAGTTTCAAATGTTAATTTTGAGTCTTTTAATAAATACAGAAAGTTGAAGCGCAAAATGACGGGGGTATATGAGTGTCGCTTAGTGTATAATATTTGGTATGTCTCTATTATGAACTTCTCTGTTCAATTTTTAAAAAAGGACATGCTTATTTATATTTGTGTTGAAACTATGACTTAGCACCACCAGTAAAACGACCAATCTAGGGGATATAGAAGAAAACTGTCTATCCAAATAGATAAATAAGTTTTTATCCGTTTGATTTCCAATAGTCCCTGATATTTGAAATACGAACTAAACATCGAATTAAAAAAGAAAAAGTGGTCACTTGGCTTGGTGGCAGTGACATCATAATTTAATCGCCTTCTTTTCTATGGAACCCTTTTTGTGTTTTGAAATATTTTGTGTCAATTTCAAAGTTAATTACATATATTATCACCAAATTACTAATTCTCTTAGAAAAAAAAATTCTTAATTTTTTTTGATTTTAGTCAACAGTTAAAATTTCATTACGCCATCTATGCCTAACAAATAATATTTTATGTCACTTTTGAATTTGAAACTACAATTATTCCTTATCTGTTTTTAGGAAGATTTTTTAGATTGTGCTTTTTACTGTTATTAATAATTTACGACTTCAGTATAAATATAGTATGCGTACACGAATTTACTACAGTGAACATATATTTTAATTTAGGTATTAGTATGGAACTGATATAAATCAAAATTTATTATTTATTTTTAATACAATTAACTAAATAATCAGAGAATTTAACATTTTTAATGGGACATGATTGTTGATTAATTTAGTTAGTTTGTATAAATTGTCTATTTTAATTTATTAGCACTTATAAAAAATATCATTTGACGGAAGTAAAACCAAAAATGCAGTTGTTACCTCGATGTCTGAAAGGTACACATTTAGGTCTGTAAGGTTTACTTCTACGTCTACCTTATTTAAATTGTAAATCATAGAGATTTCCACACTGAACCCTTTGGTCCAACACAAAAGGGTTCGCAGGGCCGGCACTGCCAAATTTCGATTGGGGAGGCCATACTTCCAAATTACTAAATTAGGGAGGGGAGACGTGCGGATTTCGGGGGACCCCGAAAATTTTTACGTATTTTGATAAAAATTTGAATTACCGAGAAGGCTATAAAAGCAATTTCACCGTTAGTCTACAAAATTAACCTAATTATTATAAAAAAACAATGTCTATCCATCTAAAAAGTAAAAATTAAAATATTATAAACGATATGTAAAACTATTTTGCATATTGAAAATTATACATCAGGCGCGCCAAAGAGAGGACAACTATAGTAATTTTTGGATAATAAATAGTATAAATTTATTCACAACACCGATCACTCATATAACAACAGGAAAATATAAGTAGGTATGTACTATTATTTTAAATCAATGGAGATACTGGTATGTATGTGTGTACATACACATATAACTGATATAAACAGGAGGCATCCGAATTACTAAAACAGGTTACAAATTTAATACAGAAAATGTGTGTTTAATGAAAAGTACCTCCAATTTTGCTTAGATTGTAAGTGTATGCAAGGAAATTGTTCAAATTGGAATATAACCTCTAAAAATGTCCAAAAACTGATAATCTACGTTCGCTTTTCGAAACAAATCCTTTTGCAACCTTTGTAGATTAATGTTATCGCATCTGTCCTTGTGTACATGAAGAAGCATCACACTATTCAGCCGTTCTTGGATCAGATAGTGCTCCTCATGTAAGTCTTGAGTCGACGAAGTGCACTGAAAGACCGTTCACTGGTGGCGTTAGTTGCTGGCATAACTACTATCAGTTCAGCCAGTCTGATTACGTCTGATAATAAAGCACGTTGGGCATCAGTGAATGTTCGAATTAAGGTGAGAACATCCTTGATTGTACTAAGACGTTGTCTTTCTTGGGGGTCAGGATGTTGGAAGTCATTTCCAAATGTGTCAATAATGGTTTTCAACTCCACAGTTCCATCAATTGGCATTCTCTTAGCTGCCATGAGAAGTACTTGTTCACACTGACAGTAAACCGCATTGTCCTTTTGATAAAATCGTTCAGTGATGCAGGTCGTAATCAGGTCAAACGCTTCAAAGTAGTGCTGTCTATATAATTCCTTCACTGTTCCATGATATTCAGGGGCTGCCTCACCAGTTTCATATCTTGCAGGTCTCTTTCGTTGTCGATGAAGGGTTGGTGAGTTTATCTCATTATCGTCTGCCTCTTTTGTCACCTTCTGCGAAAATAAATCGAATGATACATCGGTTCTCATTCCATGCAGTGTTGTCAGTGTCATTTAACTATCTCCTGTCCTTCAGAAGAAGATAGTGTCATTGCTTGTAAAGCTTTTCTGAGGTTGTCACAGTTCAGAAAAAGAACACGCGCAAGTTGGAGGCCAAAGAAATATCGAAATGTTTCCATTTGAGAGAGTACACCCATGAATCTCGCCCTCATCTTCATATCATTGCAGTTCGACATTGACCACTCCCAGAGTTTTTGCAAAGCATCATAGTTCTTGATGACAGTGTCAAGAGCAGCACCTCTAACTGTCCATCTTGTTGGACACAACATTCTGAGTCGAGTTGAAGGTTCATATGACATCTCCAAAATCCTGTCTAACTCTGATTCTCTCTGGCGAATATTTTACTAACTTCAATATTTCAAAAGTAGTGTCAAGGGAATCCTTCATGAGTTTTCTCTTTTTAATACTATCAGCACAAGCCAGATTTAAGGCATGCCCATAACAGTGAGTGAAAAGGCATCGTGGTTATTCCTCTTTGATTCGTGCAGCAACTCCCGCTTTCTTTCCACTCATTGCGCTTGCTCCATCGTAGCATTGTCCACGACATCGAGAAAGTGAAAGATCTAGGCGTAGCAAAACATCTTTGATAGAATTCGTTAACGAGGAAGCATCAGTAGATGGGATAACATGCAATCCAACAAATTCTTCGTGGGCTGTCAAGTTATGATCCACCCAACGCAAGCAGATAACTAATTATTCCCTATTACTAATATTTGCCGTTTCGTCTGCCATGATAGAATAAAATGTGGATTGTTTAATGTCCTTGACAATTTTTCTTATAACCTCCATATACATGAGTTGAAGCATTTCATTTTGGACTTCGTGGGATGTGTATAATTCTCGCTTTCGTTGTAACCACAGTAGTAAATCAGCATCATCTTCCCCTCGTAGATTTAAGAGATTGACCAACAGGTCTCTTGGAGCTAAACATTGCTTCGCTATAAATGTAATGCTAGATCATATTTTGAACAACATGGATGCATTGGTTTTCTTCTCCTCAGCATAATCTGCAGCTAAACTCTCTCCGACAACCTTTGTTGTAGAATGAATTGTGTGTTTATAAACGCTCCATAGTTACTCTGCGGCACTGTGATTGTTCATGTATTGAAAACCCTTTTGATTTATCAGTAGCAGTTTTCCTGTTGGCATAACCATTCTTAATAAAGGGCTGCTCGCATTTTGAATTCAATATGTTTCCTTGCTAAATCTGCAGCAGTTAATTAGAAAATATTTATATAGCAAAATTGATTGTATAAATGTTATTAATATGTGTAACTCTACCGACGTGTGTTTGTAATTAGGTACCTATACTATGTAGGTACATTTCAAGTTCAGTATCTTCTAGTCAAATAGATTGGTTTTCACTTAAAGAGGCGTATTATGCGACGTGCCTGTTTTTGGTACATTTTACAATATAGTAATATAATAATTTCAACGCGTTTTGCATCTAAATTAATGTCACGAGTGTATAGAAAAATATCAAAAAATATGTATTTGCGTGCATCTTCCGACCTATACCCCACCCCCTACCCCTTTATTTATGACATGCGGAACGAGCAGATATAAAAAAATTGATAGTTATAATTTATTGGGGTGGGCATGGCCCCCCTTCCCCACCCCCCCACGGCAGCGCCGACCCTGGTTCAGTGTGGAAATCTTTAATAAATACAATTACAACAAGGTATACCTTGTAAATCTTAGAGGTATACCATGCAGACCTCGAGATAAACCTTCGAGGTCTGCAAGGTATACCACGTTTAAATTGTAATTCTTAGAGATTTACCAGGTAAATTTAGTTTTAATTGTAAATCTTAGAGATTTCCACACTGAACCCTTTGGTTCTCCATACCAATGTCACTTCAAAAATTCACTCAAGACAATCTTACACCGACGAATGAATTTTTCTTTGGTCGAACGAGATCGAATCGGAATTTTATCCCAACTCTTTCACATTTATCTTATTTATACAGTTACTCTTTCATTACCCGGCCAGGTTAAGTTTAATATTATTATATATATTACTGCTTTGGAAAATCATTTAAATTAACTTGCCTCTATTTCTCTGATTGTTCAAAAATTGTTTAGTTCAATTTTTGAATTCATATTCATATATAGACTGACTCAAACGTAAACAATATACTTTTTCAGACTCTAATAAGATTTTCAATTTTATAATATAAAAATAAGTCTAACAACCATGATATATCACATTGCTATTCAATAGCTGAATTCTGCTCAATAGAATATAGTAAATTTCTAAAAAGATTTTCAATTTAGCAATAAATATCAAACATGAGTCACAGAAAACTAAATAATTGTTGAGGTTAAATTTAAGAGTTGTTTCATATTTGAATGAAAGAAAGTTAGACAACACCTCGGATTATATTAATTTCATGCTTCCCTTTTTGGTTATGCAAAAAAATTAAATTGTCACTTAAAATTATACATTGTATAATAAATATATGAGAATACTACAATAATTATTCCAATTCTAATGTATAATAATCTGAAGCTTTTTAGAAATAATTGAAACGCAGTTATATATATATATATTATTAGTAATATAAGCAATAGAAACTTCAACAGTCGAGGTATTGTCGGTTTCAAAATTTATTTATACAATTTTCTTGTCAAAATTTAATGCACATAATATAAATAAATATATACGGCTTATGTTCACAACTGATATATCTCGGGCTTCGCTGCCTTTTAGACTTGACAGACGAATTTCCTGTATATCGCGCACCCACGACTTTCCCCAGAATTAATATATAAAGTCAGCAAAAAGGGGCACCACATTTTTTTGTTCATATTTAGGGATATGATCTAAAACTATATAGTCAACCACTGCAGCACACCTGCAAGAGTATATAATAATGTGAACAAGTGAAAGAATTCAGATGTGCGGCCAGTCACTCTCATTGTAAGATCAATGCGTGAGCCGCATCTTATTTAGCGCCTTGAAGAATGACACATTATACAGGCTCACGTTCGTTGTAGGATATAGAACGGAAATCATTAATAGTGTTCCTTACAATATATAGGTATAGATGACAGTATTATTTCTGCATTGTGGATGCCGTATCATTCTTCGCGTGTGTGTGTGTGTGTGTGTAATGGGGGGAAACTTGAACGATTCCTGTTGAACAAGTAATGTTTTGCGACAAAAGATGATCAAGCGAGTCCATAAAAGCAGGAGACTGTCATGTTTTTAGTTGAGAGGTGCTTTGATGTTGTTTGATTAAAAAATAATTATTAAAAAATACAATATGATCATTGTACATAGTAATGCGTAATATTGTTGATATGAAAAAAGTATGGTTATATAATATAATCTTTTCTTATTAATTAAATTGTAATAATTT
This sequence comes from Coelogynopora nodosa, assembly GCA_034780555.1. Lineage (NCBI taxonomy): Eukaryota > Metazoa > Platyhelminthes > Proseriata > Coelogynoporidae > Coelogynopora > Coelogynopora nodosa. Next base: position 10,154 of record JAUZND010002021.1, read on the forward strand.
CTTTTAGTATTCTTATAAAGATATGAATTTGTAAATAACGTTTCAAAATAAAACTGTACATAAATTTATATTTATAATACTGTAGTTAGCTCTGTTATAATCATGGCAAGTAACAATTCACTCTTGACAAATTATAGACATTTCAATATAAAATGCAAGCTATTTTCAACATTTCTGTGTTTCGTCTTAGACTACTAACTGATTTTTTAGTATATCGACAATAAATATTTTATAACTTTGTACAACTTCTATTTTTCGATATATATTTTATCTAAAAATAAAATGTTATAATATTAGCTGGAATAGTTTATTAGTTGCAATATTTTTTTGTTTGTGGCCTTTCTAAAGCTCTTAAATATCGACATAATTAAAATACAAGCAATATCTATGTTACAATTTTTAGAATATATATCGAACATTTTCAAAACTGACACATTCACTAAATAGAAATTACAGTTTTATTCGATATAGTGTAACTTCATAAAAATACTAAGCATTAATTATATCATAACTAAATATGAATAAAAAATGCAACTCCATTTCTATCATCAAAATTTTTGTGGAATATATGAGTTAATTAGGCACTAATAATAACGTAGCCTCAAAAGCATACTTACTAACAAACGTGCATAACGAAAAAATAATTTTAAAAATATATATTTTACTTCTTTTAATAATTTATCCAAAAAAATAATTAGGAAGCTTTTATACGATTTTGAATTAATAAATATTGATCATTTCAAAACGCAATTAATGTTATGTCAATTATTAAGTAAAACAGACCATTATAATTTATTAATGCATCCATTCTAATTACTGAAATGCTTCGTATATTCGAAAAAATACCGATTTTTTAATTAGCATAGTTTATTAATTGTTTATAACTTATGTGTTCATATTTATATTATGATTTATTTGTATTATTATATATTTTTTTTTTTTTTAAGATGTTAGGTTTACATATAGGCTCTAATTAGGTATTTAATTAGGTATTCAATTTAACTATTTACATTTTATTATTATTGTTATTATTATTAATACTTACATAATGTATTAGTTTATAAATAATAAAATAAATATATATATTATATATATATGAATATTTATAAATATATAAAAATAAATGAATAAAATAATAAACATTTATCACACTTATTTAAATTATATTTTTTTGTTTTAATGATAATGATAATATCAATTTATTATTTATATTAATTATTAAATTTGGAATTTATTTCATTTTTAAGATGTATAAATCTTATATGCTTACATACTTAGAACAAAAAGATACATATAGAAAATCTCCGTTGTTTATAAGAAAATTTTTACAAACAAGGTGCATATTTTGTAACCGTTTCAATAAAAAAAATCCATTTGATATGTGAAACGAATTTTAATCGAAAGCATTATAAAAAAATTAATTAATTTGATTTTATTTATTTTTATTTCTAAAACAAGTTAACACCGAAATAATTAATATATACAAACTTATCTTTACAATTCATCCATGTGGATGCAATATATTTAAATAACTCATAACTATAATGAAACTTATAATTTTTTTAAATGTGACGTACGAAATAAAAATATATACTAAAAAATAAGTACTTGGTTATTAGAATACAAATGGCATGTATTTAAAATACATTCATTTCAATCATGGATTGATTCTATAATGAAAGTTTACAACATTTTAAAAATTTAATCAATAATTATTTGCAATCTTGACATATCGAAATATGTTTTATTAGCAAACTACTTTTTAAATCCTGTTTTAATTAAATATAAAAAGTAGAACAAATTTGCGAAAATTATTCAAATACCAACGATCCCATAACTATTTCCTACAAATAGTCAAATATTTTTAGAAAATGTTATAATTGCAAATAATAGTACTATTAAGTATGCGCGTAAATTAATATGTTTTTTTGTAAATATATTATTTTCAGTTTTAAAATTCAGTTAAATTTAATAACTTTTATAATTCTAATGTTTTCCAATACATACATGAAATATATAAATATATGTCGTGATTCTTAAAGTTCTTCAAGGCTATTAATTGTTAAATAATTGGTACAAATATACAATAAAGTATAAATGTTCTTGCCCATTTTATTTATATTATGTATAAGTAGATGATTTACAGAAAATTTAAAATAAAAATGGCAATTTTAAAATGCGTATTGATGTGTTTTAGTTCGCTATTTTGTTATTTATTCATACGCGGATTATTTAATAAGCCTCAAAATTCTGGACTTTATTCTCGAATAAAGAAAATATTTAATTAATAATATATATCATACATTGTTGTGTGTTATTTTTCAAATTTAACAAATTTGCATATTTTATATAGAAGAACACGTTTCACTTAATAAATTGGATAACTTTTTATGTAAATGAAATAAATACTGTTTTATGTATTATATTTATCCTTCCAAAACTGTTTTAAGTTTTATAACAAGTTTTGTAAAATAGTCCTGAAAATAATATTTTTCAATTTATAAAATTTAGAGTTATAAAATTTTTATGCAATAAACTATTTTACTAAATAGCCTTAAATTAATCAAATCATGTCAAATAAGAAACCATGTAGCAAATATTTATATATTTATATAATATTTTAAAATATAATTTATATAACTTATAAGACTATAATTAACTAGTATAAGATTTATAGTATTGACTATAGTCAATTAATATAATAATTAACATAATACAATACTATATAGTATTGTATTTAATGAATTAATATCATGAGATAACAAGCCCAATTACTTATTTAATTGTTGGTTCACAAACCAATTATAAAATTTTTAAATCACTCTATTAATTTATTCATGTTTTTAACAACTTTAGAATTAACATTTTTTATTCTAAACTCTATTAAAAGAAAAATAATGAAGATATTGAGTAATTGAAATAAAAATACTGATAAATTCTTTTATCATCCAGACCATTTATGAATTATTAATTTTATCAAATTTAAAAAGCATTACCATGTTTACTCCACTAGTCTAATGTTTTGGACAACTTTAGTATTAACATTTTTTGTTCTTAACTCCATTAAAAAGAAAAATGAGGTAGATATCAAGTAATTAAAATAAAAAGATTAATAAATTATCATTCCAACAGGACTGTTTTTGAATAAGTAATTTATAATTTGCTTTCTGTCCAAATTATTCATGAACTATTGGCTTCATTCAGATAGTTTAGAACATTTTTTTCCATCTGGATAGTTTATGAACTGTCAAATTTTGCTTTCTGTACTATAGCCAATATGGATATAGTTATATTCATTAGAGACACTATCTTTTATGTGTTAATATTTAAAAAAACCTAAAGATTTATAATATAAATAAGTTAATATTACTGAGCATTAAGCTATTATTTAAATATTATCTAAAAAGTCTATAATTGCAAAAAAACAAGTTTTTTTTTTTAATTATGGCCATTTGTGAAATATAATTCATCATAATAAAACATGGTTAATATTTCAATCTTTCATAACAAAACTAAAAGCCAAGGTTTCATTGCATTAGTAACAGTTTTAAATATAATAGATTATCACCTTTCCTTCAAAAATAGTGATACATCATTATATGACTGAGTGAGGCAGACTGATGATGGAATTATCCAACTTCCTGGATGATTTGCCTTTCTCAGAAGTTGGACAGCTCTTCAATGATTTCTCAACAGAGACATCATAGCTGGATGAGTTTCTGTCAACCAATCTCCATCCTCACTGTCCTCTTGTCTGGAAAAGGGTTATTGAGAGTGTTCATGGTGCTGTCTCACAGACAAGCCTATGTGGAATGAAGATTTTCATTCAAGAAGCAGTTGATTGTAGAAAACCAAAAAGAACAAAGTTCTTTCAATATTCAATGACATATCTTAGAATTTGTATAATCTGCAGGGGATGCTAGAGATGTTGTCATCAATAAGCAGTTGTTGACTGCAGCAACAAGTAGATGGAAAAATATGAAAAAATCATTTTCAGTGCTAGAAATGAATATAGTGTACTGATTCGGCTATATGCTACTTATGTGTAAATTAATAGTATATGTGTTCTAATTGGGTCTATATTGCATGGTCCACACTACTTGGAAAAATGGGAATTTACCTAGGTTTTTAGCTATGTGCTTCCCCGATCTTGAAAACAGGAATATACCTAGGTTTTTCAGTGATTTATCTTGAAAAAAATATGTTAATAAAATGTATTATTTAATGTTAATTATTTGGTGGATAGGATACTTTTTTCAGACTAAACTTTCTTTCTTCAGAGAACTCTGAACATTGTGATGTTGAACAAGTGTTAGTCAAATATCAGACAGACAAGCCAGTGCTACCCTGTCTAGCCAAAGAATTGTTTCAAATGCAACGCTGTCTGCTCTGCAAGGTGGCAAAAACGGAAGTCTTGGAAGATACATCTGATGACAAGCTGATCCAGGTTGATTTGACTGACAAGGGCAATTTTCAACCTTTGAAAGTTGGATTTGTGACTCAAAAAGCCAAAAGAAACACCACTGCTTTGCCATGCCAGCTGTTGGACTTCGATTTCCAGTGCACAAAGTTCTGTGTCAGTGTTGTGCAGAAGTTCAACCTGAAGAACCCATTGCAGTTCACCTTGGTGTGTAACATAACATTGACTGCCTTGATCCCAGTGTACTTGTCAGTGGCACAGTTGATGTATTGGAGCGCAAGTTCAAAAGGTGTCTGGAGGTACTGATTTCAAAAGGTAAACTAGCAGTGGAGTCCAGTGACCTTGTTCTTCAACAATACAACACATTTGCCAGTGATCCAGCTATGAAACCAGAGCTTACTATGGTGGGAGCTCTAGCAGATTTGGAGAAAAATCTTGACCAACTGTTCCATGGCCTTTTGGCTGCTAACCACCAGTACTCGCACTTGTGGTCTGTGATTAAGAAACTCCTTGTCCTCAGTCATGGACAAGCTAGCATGGAGCGCTCCTTTTCTGTCAATAAACAAATGTCCACCTTCAATTTGCAACCAAACAACCTTGTTGTCCGACAGCTTGTAAAGGACCACATCATTTCAGTTGGTGGCATTAATAATGTCACCATCTCTAAACGGATGACGGACGAGGTCGCCATGGCCAACCATGGGTACAAGGATTACCTACTGAAGCAAAAGATAGCAACATGCTAAGTTGCTGCTGTCAGTCTCACCAAACGCAAAGTGGATGAAGAGGAGCTTGCAAGTCTCAAGAAACGCCAAATATCCTTGGCAATGGATTTACAGCACCTGGAAGATCAGGCCTTCTCATTATCTGAGCAAGGAGCTAGCTCAAATTCAACAATCCTATTCAAAGATGCACATGCCCTGACTGCTCAGACTTGTGTAATGAAAACAAGTATTGAAGATCTCAACAAGACCATCAAACAAAAAGAGCTGAACCTTCAATCACAATAATATTGTGCATATATTCCATGTAACCCCTTTTTTCAGACACTCTTTTAACCTACATACCAGACCTGTAATATCAAATTAGCATGCATTGTAATGTTTACACTCTGTATTATCTATACCCATTGTTTTATGTATAATTATATTTGCTGTCTGCAGTGTAAAATCCACAAAGTAATTTCTTAAATTTTAGTGTAAAAAACGGAATTTGGTTTTGTATTTAAGGTGAGGACCCTGATATTAATAGTATAAATTAGTTTTTAATTTTTTTAAATCCATTGAAATGGTCTCAATAATTTTTAATTTGAATCTTATGCTGGAAATGAACGTAGTGTACTGATTTGGCTATATACTACTTATGTGTAAATTAGTAGTATATGTGGTCTATTTGAGTCTACATTGTATATTGGGTCTATTTGATAGTTTAAATCAGTTTTTAATTTTTTTTAAATATGTTAAAATTGTCTCACTAATTTTGAAGTCGAATCTGGTGCTGGAAAGGAATATAGTTTATTGATTCCGCTATATACTACTTATGTGTAAATTAGTAGTATATGTGGTCTATTTGGGTCTATAATGATAGTTTAAATCAGTTTTTAAAATTCATTGAAATGGTCTCACTATTTTTGAAGTTAAATCTTGTGCTGGAAATGAATATAGTGTACCGATTCGGCTATATACTTCTAATGTATAAATTAGTAGTATGTGTGGTGGTCTATTTAGGTCAGTATTGATAGTATACATTCGTTTTTAAATTTTCAAACTGTGATAACATTTTCTGCATATTTTTTACATTGAATTTGGTGCTGGAAATTAATATAGTTTACTGATTCGGCTATAAACTACTTATCTGTTAATTAGTAGTATAGATGGTCTATTTGGGGTAATTTTCATAATATATAATAGTTTGTACATTTTAAAACATCAGATGAATCTGCTTCTAGATATTTTTATTTTAATCTTTTTGATTTTTTTAATTTGTTAGATATTTGTCATGTTTTTAAATGTTTCATACTACTACAATTACAAAATAACTAGTTTGTTGTGATAGTCTACTTTTTTATAATATTATATGTTAATATACACTTTATTTGTTTATTTATTCTCTTATTACAACTTAATAAAGAAATAAAAAAATTTTGCAAATCTGGTACTATTTACATCTTGGTAATATCATAACTATTTATAAATATTATTATACTAATAGATGCACATACTTATACATCATAGTTTATTGGAACTTCATATCAATATGATGGCAAATCGATCATTTTATGGATAATGTTGCAGACATTTTTATTAATTAATGGGCCATTTGGATTTTTACCACATGCTTAAAGTATTTTAAATGATTGGAGTATTTAATTTTTACTTATATTATTTACTTAGTATTTGCTAGTTTTTTCTAATATGACAATCAATTGTCACTTTTTTGGAAAAGTATGCCTATCTAGTTTTAAAAGCCTAATTGTATATATCTATGGATAATACACCAAATCCAATATTGTGTAACACTGATAAAAGTGGGTCAGTCTACAACTCACTTATCTACATTTAACTATTGGAAATAATTATCTGTAATTTTTCAGGGCACCAATGGAAACTCAAATAGTTGATGGCTCGAATGAGGACAATGGTGTTTATCAAGAGCAGCAGTTTTTTGAGAGCATTGAGGGATCTATGCCAGATCCTGACTGTGACTACGAACAACTTTCCCCACTCAGAGATCAGGTCAGTTGAGAGTAATCAGCTTGCTTAAATTTACTGTTTAAATTATTATATATTTAGTGACACTATTTTTATAATATACCTGTAAGGTTTTATGTTGCTGTCTGTCCGATGATAATTTTTGAGTTAAATGTAATTAATATATCTTTAAGTCTTGCTATCGTTTAATGCAAATAAATTTTATTATCAACGAACATAATATGGGGTAACCTTATAAGTTAATAAGATTAACATCGTAATTATCCTCGAGACTTTTAACACGCCTCTGAGGGTCTAAATCTCCTCACCATGACTAACACAGACCTGTGCTTTATTTATTGATAAGTGTGACCTTATTCTGACCGATTTATAAATTTTCATAAGATTGACTTACAATGTTATTTTGCAGTGTGTTACGATTCATTAATACTTGGATTGCAATGTTTTCTATGTTTTAGTATAGTTTATAGGATTTTTATTAGTATGAAGGCTTACTAAAACCTTTATTTCCCCAAATACTGTCGATTCCTTTGACCTTTTGTAAACTCAACTTAGACTATAGGATCATTTAATATGATTCTTCTTTCTCTTATTATTTTTTTATATATTTTGATAAAATTGTTCTGCTATTATTATTATAACTATAACAAGATATTATACTAATTAGATATTCCTAAATTATATATAACAAACAGAAGAATATTTTACCACAGTTCGGAGCAATCTTTAAAAATTATTAAAAAATTAACCAAAAGTTCTATTCTTTAAATAGTATTGGACAGTTGAATTGTTATATATAGTTGATAATTCTAAGTTTGTTATTTGTTTTTTAAAGTTTTGCATCATCTATATTTATTTTTCGAACTATTTTATTTTTAGGATCGCTTTTTACCAATTGCAAATGTCTCCAAAATTATGAAGAAGGCAATTCCCCAGACCGGAAAGGTGAAAATATTCATTTTAATTTTACAGAAAGTGACTGCTATTCAATATATAATGAATTTTGAATTTGTATTCAGTGGTCTAAAGGAAAACTTTAAAGGCTTTCTATATTCTTTGAATTTATACTTTTACTTATTTTTGAATAAAAATATAATTAAAATTCTTTATAAAATATGTAAGATATATTGTTAATAAAAATTTCTTTATACATCATATTTCAGATTGCCAAAGATGCCAAAGAGTGTGTCCAAGAATGTGTTTCTGAATATATCAGCTTTATCACAAGCGAGTAAGGAAGTGTCTTTGACCTTTTATTTTAAAAGAATTTTTATCACTATACTCTAGCTATTTCGTTTGGAAATATTATATTTATTACTGAAAATATATTTTTTAAGTAATGTAAAAATTATTTCTCTACCTACTCTAATCTTCAGAGCAGCCGAACGGTGTCAACAGGAGAAACGGAAGACAATCAATGGGGAGGATATTATATTTGCGATGACGTCACTTGGCTTCGACAACTACATTGAGTCGCTCAAGGTGTTCCTCGCCAAATACCGAGAGGTTAGCCAGCTATAGTTATGCCTATTTAATAGACAACTCAAGTTATTTATGTATAGAAAGATTGAAATACAAGTACTGACCGTATACCTGTTTTTGATATTATTAAACATTCATATTAATTTCAATTATATTGCTAACTGGTTTATTATTTGTAATAAATACTAAATATTTCATTAACTATTTATTATTACCGGCTATTTTTTATTGTATTAATTATTTTCTCTATCAAATATTCATATTGTTATCAGGTTATTTTTTGTGGCACCTTTTTTCTCAACAATAATTTAGACCATAATTATATATTTAATTTTGCTATTATGAACATTGACATGTTCAATGTAGATGTTGTTCATGTTCGACATTAATGTAGACATTTTACCATGCAATTCTGCTGATTATTGTATTTAAATTTTCGATTACAATTTACATTATGACTTTGTTACTGTTTTTGTTATTTTTAAATATTTATTCAGCATACTAATTTTAATACTACTAACTTACTATTTGAAGTAGCACTTCAGAAAATGAATGTTTGCTATATTCTTTGATCCATTTAATTATTTTAATTATTAAGTATTATATTGTAGGTTTTATACTCACCGTTTTATTTTAAACAAAATATTAATTAATCCCGTACTCGTCTGATCAACATTAGGAAAATTATTAAATGTAACCTTATTTGAACGAAATTCACTAAAACAATCAGACCTTACCACTGTGATTAAAAACTAAAATGGTTCGCTTTTCCTGATTGATTTTAAAATAATAGGAATTATACAAAATTATAGTAAACCCATTACATGGGCAAAAACATTGGTTACATATTGAAAATTGAAGAATTAATGAAAAATTATTTAGAACATAAGTTAAAATATCCGACATAGTACAAAGTATTATACGTCTATTCTATTGAAATATCACTAAATTTATGTATGCCACATTCTTTGAAAATTGTAAATACATATGAAAATTATATTAGAACAGTCGGTGGGATTCTTTTTATTCTGATATTAATACTGAATTTTTAGTTCAAATCTTGAGGGTGAGTTCGAAGTTTTATCTCGTCTAATGAAACCTCATCTCCGTGTCTACCAATTTACTCAGGCGAACAAGATAGACCTGTCGGGGATGGAGGACGGCTCGGCGCTGGACGAGCTGGGCACAGTGTCCGGCCCAATATTCGGGACCAACGGGTCGGTGGGCTCCACCAATGGGAATGGCGGTGGACAAGTTGCAACGGGGGCGCAGGCGGCGGGTGCTGTTGCCGAGGTCTATGCCACCTTTGTGGAGGCGGGTGCTGGCGGTGTGGTGCATCAGGTGAGGTCATTGGCTCTTCTTCTTGTTGGCCGAATTAATTATCTTGACTCAATGGTTGATTTTGTGTTGGAGAATTATAATTTTTTAATAATTATGCTAAAATGTCAGATAAAGTAAGTGTTTTTCGCGGAATGTTGGAATTTTTAAATTACAACGTATAAGATGAAGAAATGGGACTGCTGTAGCAATTTTATAAACAATATACAATGTTGGTAGCCGATATTTAGAAGACATTTAAAAATAAAATATGGTCTTAAGCTTATGTTAAGCTGTATTATGTAGACTTCTATGTATTTATGTAACTACATACATCTTGTTACATTTAATCTATCCGCCTACGGCTATGGAGTTGACCTCCGAAGTAGAACATAAATAATTAAATGGATTTCTAAATTTCAGTGTAATTTTTCCCGGTTTTTAATATAATTAAAAGCAAAAGTTTAATATGTATAATTATTTAAAACATCTTTTAGAGCTATAAAAAAGCTCCATTTCCAAAGCCTCATTCTGTTTAATAATTTAATGGCTTTATTTAATTCAAATTTATCTTTAAACAGTCTAAATTGATAATTACCGTGGCACAAGTTATCTATTAAATCTTCTTTTTCTCTCCTTTTAACTGTCCAGGTATCGTTGGTGAACGGAAACCAGCAAACTTGTGATTCACCGAGTTTATGAGCTGTACCTGAGACTTTGATGTGATACCATGCAAAATTCCTCATCCCGATTATTCTATCAGTATTTTTTCTCGAATGCATAAATGAAGACTATTGTGTACAGTATGATTTTTGTCTCTCTCCCTCTCTCTCTCTCATTGTGCATTTCAACCACCAACCTCATCTCATTTTTTAGATCACATATAATCAATCATCTGAATTATATCGGTATGTGTAGATAGTTGTCAACGGGGTCCGGTTCCGAATTGTTGTGCATTTAGGATGCTTACCATCTGTTGTTACCATCGCCTCGGTACTTCTTAGCTTTATTATTTTTATTGAATTTAATTAGTGTATTCTTTAATTACTACACTGTGTTGTACTCTTTTTTTCAATTTATAGAGATGATACGTTGTTACTTTCGAAATCGTGAGGTATTTATTAGTATTACTATCTATTCTTTGTAGTCTTTATTATTTCAGTTAATGTCTTCACTCAGTATGCCTATATGGTCAGTCTCTACTTATTCCTGCATTCTTTTGGTCTATCTTTTTGTTTTATTGTATTCCGCGCAGCAGAATCTATCCTTGTTTTGTCATTTACGTTTACTTTTTATTTTTAACTATATTATGTTAATGTAATTGTATATAACATGATAATTAAATCGATCTTTAAACCCTTCCGTAGTGGCCCTCTATCTCTCCAATCTATCCCCTCCCACCAACACTCTCTCTATCTCCCTCTTCCTCTGTTATTCCACTGTTATTGTCTCTTTGTCAGTTTCACTTTCCTTCTTTTCTATCTATTTGTCTAGCATGTTTTCCACTCCACATTTTAAATATCATAATAATTTGATGTTACTGGTTGTTTTGTCTGCCTTTTGAAAACAGCTGTAAATAGTGTCTTGTTGTGTCCAATTCTAGCTGAAGCTGTACTATCATGTATTTTTCATGTTTGTAAATACATATAAGCTGTTTAGTTTGAACATAATATATTTCGTTGAATTACATGGCTTCGTATGTATTTTAAATTCGTCTTGAATAAATTTTATCTGTTCTTGTTTCAGCTTTCTATTTCATTTGTTGCATAATATTAATTTGTTTGTCTAAAGTTAGGCATTTCGTCAACATTTCTTAATATGTTCTAAGATTTCACAAAATAATTTTCAATAATATTCAAATAAAATACTATTGTGAACTGACCTGTTGGATTAAACAATTATATAATATTTCGGTTCGACCTTTGTCAAACTTTGTCGATTAAGTGTTTATTTTTTAAAACAGTTTTTATAAATGTATTTACTTGTCATGTCCGAAAACACATTAACATAGCTTCGAATATATACAATATGCTCGGAAAGTAATTTTTCCTGAAACTGATTCCTGTGATATTTCTTTATAATTATCGTCGAATATATTCCTTATATACTGTGCCGGTATGTTATACTCTTGCATAGTTTTTTTTTTTTGAGACCAGCCGATTGGGGGTGTAATCATTTTAGATTGATTATCCACTGCAAAGCCTATCATAGAAGAGTTGACCTCTCTCATCCCAGGGTATACCATGATTAGTTAAAAGTTCCAGTAAGATGCTTTCTTTAACATTACAGTATTTTGGAAACGCATTTATTGCAGGTATAGTAGGGTCTGCTTGCGAACTCTTGTTGTATTTTGTACTTGCGCTGTTGGCTACAAGTAAATAATGAGCATGAATTTTAATAGATTGATCTATTTGGAGGTAGATCTTTCCTAAAGAGTTGGTCATCCACCTCCTCATAATTCGGAGCTTGTTTTTTCATAGCCTCTAATTAGGTTAGATGGTAACTCACTTTTGAGAATAATTCGTGCAAATGGTGACTCGTTCATTTTGGCAATTTTAGCAGCTTTACATCGCCCATTTTCCTGTTTACAATGTTTGCTAACTTGTTCCGTTGTCAAGTAGACATAGTGTGAAAAAAATTCTCACTGGGAAAATTCGACTTCTCACTAGTAAATGTTCAGGTGTAGTCTGATGTGGATCTAAAAATAGGTGGGCACGAGGATTGTGTTGCAATATATATCCTTGAAAATCACATAGTTAAAAAAATTCGTTTCTCCAGGAAACATTTGACGACCAAGGTGACTGATTTGGCTGGCATCTCTAGGATTCTTAAACATGACCAGATTCTGGGTATTCAGTGATTGAGTACGTGTCTCCTTTCCCCTCAGAAACAGATTTTGAGTAATATTAATGGCGAAGCAGGATAGCTGATTGATCATTCTTGTACACAGAATGCATATTAGCTGAGTATTTTTCCTCTCTACCATGAAATCATCTAGTACAACAAAATCATGTGGTTTTAAAATATCAAACGACTCAGGCAGGCCTATTTAATATATTTTGATAAAACTGAAAAGGTCAACTGGGGCTTATAGTCTGTTCCTGTAAACCAATGAATTATAGTCTGAAGTGGCTCTTTGAATAAGAGATGACAAGATCGTAGTAAATTATCAACAAATGTAGTCTTTCTCAACATTGATGGTCCACAACAGTCATACTGGCAATGTGCTTCAGTCAGATATTCATTCTTATGTGTTCATGTATATTCAATAAATTCAAAACAATTTTCTTGTTTATAGGCATAAGTTCTGGCCCGGCGGATAAGAGTTGCAGTCCGTCTAATTCCTTTCTCGTTGGACATATTCTACAAGAAGATATTGGGGAAGATAAAGCATCCTCACGTACACTGAGGAGATTGAAAAGCTTGTGAAATGAAGGATTCAGCATCACTTGTCATTCTTGAGCAGGTTTACCAAAGATAAACTATTTAGACAAATATATAAAACAATGGAAGATATACTACGCTTAAATAATAATTGCATGATATCCTAACACTCCGTTTTGGAAGAAGCAATAAAACGAAGTTGGTACATATTACGAGACCCAGTTAGACAACAAGTCGGACAGTTGGTATGGCTGGTCAAGTCGGAGAAGGCTATGTCAACATTACTGATACCTCGAGCGATGAAGATGAAACTAATCATGAACAGAGACACTGACATATTTGTTATACCCTAAATGCCTACTTTCCTACTCTGTCACTTATTATAAAATAATAAATTGTATTCTTTCTAATTAATCACGTGTGCTTCAATTATTCAAATTTACGGGATATATTTTAGAGGTTTAGGGATTTAGAAGTTTAGGGATTTTATAATATTAAACTTTAGGGATTTTAAGAGATTAGGGATACAGGAGATTAGGGATATAGGAGTTTAGGGATTTTGGAGTTTAGGGATTTTGGAGTTTAGGAATTTAAAAGTTTGTGGATTTATAGCTTAGGTATTTAGATGTTTAGGGATATAGGAGATTAAAGATTTAGCGATTAAGGGATTTAGGAGTTTAGAAATGTTATGGTAGTAAACATTAGGAGTCTAGGGATTTTAGAATTTAGACGCGGCAGGTGAAGACGAGAGCGCTTGAATACGGCCGTACATGGTAAGAGCTGCAAGAATAAAAATGTTATTTCCGATCACCTCCTTAATAGTCGGATCTGACATTACAAAAAGTGCATCATATTGGAAAAATTCAATACTTGAACTTGACTGCATTAGTATTAGTTTATCTCTGATCAATTTGTAAGTAGCAAAATCAAACTCAGCGATCACCTTGCCTTAGTCAGAATCCCTTTTGAAATCACCCTACATTTGTAATTGGACAATATATGGCAGTAATGCATCGTATTGTGAAAAATCAATAATTGTAGTAATGATTGATTACCACCAGTAGGGTACCTCTGATTAATTTCTAATTTGCAAAATCGAACTGTGTGACCTTGAATTCATTTAAAACGGTATTAAACTTGTTTAAATCGGTCAATATGAAGCCATATCAACAAAAAAACAAATACTAGATTCTGATTGGCTGATAAGTTTTTTAATATTTGGCACGAAATTCAAAACCATTTTTCTCGGGGGGGAAGGGGGGGGGGCGTTTTGAATTTTTTAATTTTAATTTTTGAACACCCTACCCTGTTTAGAAACGCCTCCTCCCTACTACTATTGTAGTGTTGAAGGCCACATTAAAAGCACTCTTTCACTAATAGACCAACTCAAATAAGTAATATAAAAAAGCATGCTATCTATTTTTTCCCCCATTTTTGATATATTTGTCTATTTAATAAGCCACAAAGCAACCTCCTATCGACCCCATTTAGCTAAAACAAACAGTTTGCGGAACAATGTTATAGCCAAGTTTCCACGAATTAATCACTTAATTTTTTCACATAATAACTGTGACAACTACCACATTGATATTATTAAACAACAACTAAATCGATTTGTTTAAAATAACTAGGCAGGGTATTTGTAAGACTTATAAATATATATATATAAAGCAGGGGCGGATACAGAATATTAATCGGTGGGCCCAGTTAAAAAAGGTCATTTCGGAAAATTCGATAACAATACAATAAAAGTGTACTAGTAAAAGGGGAAGGTAAGTATAGAAAAAAGGGGATCTAAATTTAAAAAATCGACCTCCGATCCCACCCTGTATCCGCACCCGTAAAGAATGACTGTAGAAATTCAGGTTTTATAACACCAATGACTTCTTATCATCGAGGGAAATCTTACATTACTTCTAAAATGTGGAAATATTTCAATATAATATGTTTAAAATGTGTATATAAAACAAAAAGTAAAAAATGTGGTTTTACTCAGAGCAAGCTAAACATAATAATCATAAACACATTCAACATTAAAAAAATGGTAGTGCATATTTTTATTATCCCCTTCAAAGGTAATGCTAATACCATATCTACATATATATATATATATCATATTTTAGAAATTTCAGTAACATTTTGTATGTAGCCTCTAATTTAAATAACGTAGCCTACTTTATTTTTACTATTACTTATAACTTGTATTAGTTATTATTTTAACCAAAATATAATACATTTAGTTAAAAGGCGGCCGTTTCAATTATGTGCTTAAATGAGTTTTAAATTATTTTAGACACTAATGTTTTACATCAGCACACATATCTATACTGACTGTCATGTGTAATAATTATGTTTTGCAATATTAATCAATTTAATATTGAAACTAGCATTGCTAGTCGTTATCTAGATATAAAACAATATTTTACCAAGTTTAGTGAATGCAATAATTGATTCTAATTAGTTAATGCAATTTTGTCAATATTATTAAATGCTAACTTCTGACTTGTAAACACAGAAGCTATATTTTCTTTCCATATTTCATAACTATTAGTATCTCATTTGTAAACTTATGTATACGTCTATATTATATCCATACAGGACATAGGTACGTACCAAATATGTAAGCATCCATTGTTCACTCCAATTACTTAATTATATGAGAACTCTTTAAACGTATTGAATTTAGCTCACTAGTTTATTAGATATATATATATACCGTATTATAGCGTCAAACACAATTTCAGATTCCGTATTGTTGTGCTGTTTCTGGGTCTGTGTCAGAAAGAAGTATTTAATATTTGCGTATAATATTACACCTTCCACACTACAGCTCTTTAGTTAGATAGGTCCAGTATTATAATAACGGTATTCTCAAGATTTAGTTGACACTGAAATACTAGTCTATGCGTTGTTTGTGTATTATATGTGGTTGCTCTTGGATATTGTTAATTGATGCACAATCGATGTTTGGGTGGTTTTCTGAAATTCTGCATTAACAATATTGGATTAGTGCTACTTGTTTCAGCTTAAATGGCCGTTGTTGACCGAAATCCCAATCTGGGACATGTGGGGTATGTTTTTTAATTTTTTTGTAGTATACATTACTAGGTTGTTCTGGAGTGAAAAATATCTAATATGTAATTAAGTCATGCAGCATAATTCCATATTGTTTTAGAATTTATTACATTATTTTATTTAAATTGAAAAAAAAATTGATTTAAAATAATATATTCATTTAGAAATAGGTATTGGTCATAGAGTAATTAATACATACATATTTTATTATTTTATTGATCTGCATGCAGTTCAATACTACCAACTTATTACACGAAAGCTTTTGCAAAACAATTATTTAAAAACTTACAGCAGTAAAGTATGTCATGTAATAAAACAGTTTTAAATATACAGGCAATAAATTATATTTAATGGACAACTTACGCATGTTAAAATTGTATGAATGTAATATATTTACTCTTAAAATCAATTTAATAAAAAAATATTTGGCACTACTGTTTTGTTACACATTTACATTTAATTTAATAAAATAATGACGATGTGTAAGAGTGAAATCTATATGTGTAGTTTAATATGGTCATCATGTATGAGTATGAGTAAAATATATTATAGTTTTATATAATTCTAATTAAAACCCAAATGTATTAATTTTGAAAAACTATCTAATTGTCTCTTGTGATAGAAGAACATTTAACAATATTCACTTCATCAACTGTTTGTGAACATTTCATTGTATTTATCGTTTTTATATATACACACAGAATAATCATTATTATAATTGGCTGAGTAATTCAATCATTTATAAGAGTGTCGGGATAATTTTACATATTGGTGTTATATTGTTTATGAGTTATACAAAGAGCACTTTAATATAGTCTAAGAGAACACGTGCACTCAGTCTGTAGTTGTTATATACACTTGAGAATAAATTCAATATATAAACACTTAATATCTTAATTATTACATTTTAAGAATATTTATTTACTGCACGGTTCAATATTCCTTTTAGAAATATTATATGCTTTTCTAAGAAAGAAATAGCCTAATTAGTTTTAAATTTTCTTCTATTGTTTGGTTGGTTCTTAGATAATATGTTTGGCATAATTGTCAAGTGTCAGTATAGCAATTAAATGATTCATTAATATTTCCATAAACATATTACATTATCTATTATTATATTTATATATTCTTATTACTTTACTCTAAAATTATAATTCTTATAAAAGAAAATCTGATTAAATTTTCTTTCTTGCTTATATTTTTTAATGAAACCGAACGTGTAGATATATATATATACCTACATATTATGTATAGGCACTTATTTGTGTGCATATGGTCTTACTATATAAGTATAAATAAATATTGCCCATATGTGCAATTATCGTTATTTAAAAAATGCATCTATCTATTTTGAATATATACAAGGCTATACAGTCTGTTTGTGCTGTAATATAAAATGCGGAGGAATAAAAACTTATTTTTCAAGGCCGGCAATAAAAAAAGTAACTAATATAAACAAAAAATACATATATACATAATATTATATATTTTTATACTTTTAACTTTAACGCACAGTTATTGTTTAATAATATTTAATAAATATCGAATAATTATAAAATACTAAATTAATGCCATACTACTAAACATATATAAACCATTAAATAAAAATTAGCCATTTGTTTATTTCACAATTATTGTAAATGTATACCTACATATATCGACCATTTTTATCGACCTTCTAAAATCACATTTATTTGTTTATCTTAACTACTTTGAACATTCAACGTCATTCAAAAATTATTTTGTTTGTATATCTTAGCTACTTAACTAATTTAACCTTAAAAAATAGGTTTCATTTATTTAAGTCACAACATCCTTACGTTTGTCAGTTAAGTTTATCACTTACATGCCGCGGCAAATAAATATCCGGTTGATAAGTTGATTCAAATTGTTAAAAAATTTTAATAATATATGTTATTTTATTTACATGTGGAAATTAAACAGTAAAATCAAGAACAGCTAAACCAAAATGGACAAAACAAATCGAATAAACCTGTATCATAACAAAAAATACAATTTAATAGAAATATTTGAAAAGATTGAAAACAATAGAAAACGGGATAAACTCTGTTATTATGTTAAACAATGACTGATCAAAACGTATGTAAAAATGTGCAAAAATAATCCCAAAATACAAAAGATTGTTTACCACTCAAACACCATTTCGATAAATTCAATTTACAAAGATCAAATTTACAATTAAAATACAAAGTTATCGTCATTAATCACGTCAAAAAAATTTTATTTTGAAATTATCAATATCAAGTTTTTAATTGCAGTGATTTAATTACATTAACCAAAAGTGTGGCGCTGCATCCCCTGCCACTATTATAGACATACTCGTATACTCGACAACATAATTGACTAATATCACATTCGGCAGTGAGCTTAATTCTAGGGTGAACAGTGTTTACTATTATTATATTATTTCTCTAAAATTATTATTAAATTAATCGCATGTAAGATGTATTACATACTCCTTCTTAGTCATCTCGGCAAATTCATTAGTTAAGTATAGATGTTTTTTAATCTAATTGTAGATCGTAGTATAAATCTTCATCATTGATAAAAGCACAAAATGAATTATAAGCAAAATTATATTTTTGATGATACTGAAAATTTCGGAAAGTTTAGGAAGCAATTTATAGAATAAAAACTCGGAGCAAACTCGTCTAAAAAACAAAATGCAAATTAAATATTAAATTAATGTAAACCCGATTTTTCAGCTCGTTAAGCTTACCGCTCCTTATAAAGCTTTGTCGATTAACGTCATTTATGTATTTGTATACTATAGACTGTAAAGAGATTTATATTCTTAAACCACGCAGAGCAACAGTATTGCCATTCGCTTTGCGATTGTAATGGAACAATATGATATAATTTATATATTTTTTATTGTAATTAATAAAAACGAAAAAAATATTTTAATTAATTTATACATTTTATGACAATTTTTGTTTTGTTTTACATCGCTTTATATTAAGAGCAATATTTTACAATTATACTATCTATGATGAGCACAAGAATACACAAGAAAACATGATGATTATAGACATTGCATTTTTCTTTTCAGCGCATACACCTAGATTCTTTGGAAATACACACTTTATTTTTATATCATAAATACGCTTATACATTACCCAGATTTAAACCCACTGTTAGAAATAATAATGTATCGTACACTAATTATTGTGTTAGAAAAGTGAGGTAAATAGACAAATAATGTTATGTTTACTATTATTTAATAATATAATTAATAGATTTTCATCAAATACTGAGTTTTTTTAGCAAAGTTTTAACTGAGGGGAATTAGCTCTAGTTTAATTTTAAATATAATGTTTAATATTAAACTCTTGATAGTATTTATATTGTTATTTTTAATACTTCTTATTTCAGCAATAGTTGGACAAACTCTGTTTCTGGAAGAAAATTTGATATTCCTAAAGACTACGTCATGCAAAATGTGAAGTCTTACATGGCTACCAACCCTTACCCCTTCAAAAAGAGTTACCCTCCCAGTAATCAAGCATCAAATGGTACTGAGGACCCTACGGTGCCAAGTATTTCCGATTCCACATTGACCACGTCTTCTCCCTGGCCGACACCAAAAGTTATCCCCTCTCATATTATACCAAACAGTGGGGAAAATTTACGACCTGCTACATCTCTATATACTGCAAATAATTCAACGGCTATGACATTATTATACCATCCTGGCCTGCTTAAAACATCAAATTCAAATGTGAAATCAGGTCAACAAAGCTCAATCGTATCAACATCGTATCAGCCAGGATCAATAATGACTTCATCATATCAACAAGGATCCGTAATGACGTCACCATATCAACAATCATCAGTAACGTCACCATATCAACAATCATCAGTAACGTCACCATATCAACAATCATCAGTAACGTCCCCATATCAAACAGGATCGGTAATGACATCATCATATCAACAAGGTCATCCAATGAAGTCATCATATCAACCAGGTCTGCCAATGACGTCATCCTATCAGAAAATCTCAACTTCAACATCTTCTAAAGCACGCGAACTGCTTGCATCTTCCCCATATCCTGGAGTATACGCGACTTCTCAGAAAGGTTTTACTTCTTCGATTGGCCCCACTAACGCATACCCCCACTTCTCGTTAACACCTTACCAACTACTTCAACTAAATCTTGGGAATCAACTGAAACCACCTTTTCCACAACAGACACCTAAACCCCAAGGGGAGATGGATCCACTGCCCCCCGCAGATTATGTGTCTCCTGAAGACCGACTTCGTCTGTGCAGTGCCGACTTCATTCCCAAGCTTCCTGTTGCTCGAACAGCTAGCTCCACCTCGGATATAATTGAGTCAAATCGTCGTGAACTTTCCGCGGGAAGGCCTTCAACCCCATCACGCCAGCTTTCTTTTGAAAAATCGATTGACCATCAAAATAAGGCGGGTCTTTTGTCTACTAAGAGTAGTGTATCTACTCAGATGTCAGACATTAGTACTGTGCCTGAGAGTGTTGTTCCATACCCTGATGAGCTGTATTCTTATAACTTCCCCTCCCACCAGCATTATCACTACCATAGGCAGCATTTCGAAGAGGCCCCCTCTCTCAACCACAGTGTCTTCCCAGTGGCCAGCCGGGGTGTAGAGACTAATCATGGAGTCGGCCGGACACATGACTACACAAATGGACTTGCCGGAGAGCACAGTATTCCTGTCTTTTTCGATCAGTCTGGCCATTTGCTGCATCAACCCTTGACATCAGGGCAAACTGGAATTCTCACCAATTATATCACGTAAGTATAGTTATTAATAATATAATAAAAAATAAAAGTCGTGTTCTTTTTAATCAAATTAATAAATTATGGTGATATAAATCTTATTATTTGTAATGAATATAGGAAATGTACTTTGATGAACGTCCTTTTAGATTTAAATGTATATAATTGCAAAACTATATTGAAAGAGATATAATAGTTTTATTGACAAGTTTCCCATTTAATTTGTTGCATGGCTTTGAATATGTTAGTCTTTAGTAATACATATGCATTAAAATATATGTATTAATAAACGCTCCATTAATTATTTATAAATATTTACTTTTGGTATCAAATTTTTTAAACTTTCGGTTTTAATGTATATTGACTTTATTCTAAGTTTTTGTTCATCCGGCTAATTAATGAGACTGTAATCATATTATAGTAAATTGAGTTAGTTAACTTTTAGTTAATTTGATTTTTAATTATTTTGGTCAATTTCACTTTGAATATATTCCATTTCAAATATTTAGCTTAAAATATGGACTGTAAACAGTAATGTTTGTGTTGTCGTTTCTGTATTATATATTATGTTTTGTGCGTATATTTTGAGTTAATCGTAGATGAATTGAAATCTTGAAAGGATTTTTTAATTTATTTAAAATTGGGTGTGATGGTTTCAATAAATACTGCTATATGTAATTTATTTATTAATAATAAAACATTAAATAATTGTATAACATTATACGATAATAATATACAATAACATTATACTACTGCTTCATGTTCTTCGAACAATTTCATTTATAACAATTTTTTTAATAATTTCTATTTAGATCCGGACCTCAAACACAAGCATATCCCCGTTCGCCCTATCGACCTCGGTATGGACAATATAATGGGCAAAGTAGCCTTGACCAATCAGGCAAGGAACCAGTCGATATTGTCCGGGACTCGACAATGCCGGACTCCTCCGACATGGTAAATGGGGATAAGCAGCTCGATGATATGAATAAGGTATGAAAGGAAATAAATAATTGCAATATAATTTACATTAATCAATAGTATGTAAAGATGGAAAACAATGATAATGAAAACGTTAAAACTGTACACTTAATTAACAATATATCATAAAAGCTGATAACTTAAAAAAGGTCACATAAAAAATGTTTTAGGCTTTGATTGTATCAAGATACTGCGTTTTTTGCATTTAGGCTGGTGGCAGAACTTGCTAATGTGCATACCATAAGTTTTAAATATATGTGTACATAGGTTCACCTTCCAGTAGGTAATAGAATTAGAGACGCTTAGATAGTCAGAATTATATTTTAATAGTTTTTATCTTCAAATACTAAAACCTGAAAGTATATTTAAGTAACCTTTATTATCCATGATTATCTGCTCGCTGTAGCCTTGAATCTTTATGCGTACTTTCAAATACATATATACGCAACGCTTTTTTAAAGTAAGAAGTTGAAATATAAATAAAACGCATTTGCACTGTGCCTGCAGTATTGGTTCAATAGTCAGACATATCACCAAAAAATACGCTAGATTAAGAAGATAACACTTTGTGTGTCCAGCTCATCTTCTCTATAATATTGATTTTTTCATGTTGTTGTGGTGGGAAGAAATCAGTCAAAATATCAAGTTTGTTCTTTAGTACTTTGGTGTTTAGGCGAGAAACCTGAAAAATATTTGTAAGTTTACTGCGAATTATATTCTGAAAATATTATGAGTGATTCAATAAATAATTTATTGTAATAATTAAATTAATTCATTAATTTATTAAATATGATTAATATTTTGTTTTGATTATTATGGCAATTAATGTTATACTTTTTTTTATGCTTAATATTTTAATATATTTCTAATTTAGATGGAAAATACTGTTGAGATCCCTCCATCTGAACAGAACAATACAATTATTACTTAAGATTATGTATCTCGTGGAAATTCATGCTATATGTTATATTAAAATAGATACAATCATAATTTAATTTAAACAATGATTAATTTTCAAATAACATTAAATGTTTAACAAAAATGAGAATGATTAAATAATATATTTTGTACAATCATTTAATCGGGTAAAATTATGCTGTACGCCACATTATAGTTATATTAATACATAATTTAAAATATTCAAAATAATTAGCGTAAGAAATGAAATATTATTGTGGCAATCACTATTAATGATGTTGTCAAAAAAAATTTTTTTTTAAAACAGTGTCCGATTAAAAGTGATTTTTCTGCGCTGATCAATAGAAAAAAAAAGAACTGTGAATTATATTTTTAAAATGTATTAAAATATTTATTGCACTAGTACTAACCAAAAAATATAAAAGTTATAGGTGAAAGTATGTTTTGAACTTAAACTTATCTCAACCCTGCCATGATAACTAATTTTTACTATGTAAATGCATAGAATACCCACACGCTATCTATATTGTACTCAATTGGTTTGTTGTGATTGCTTTAAAATATTTAGTATATTACTTAATTTATAACTAAAATGTTATATTAACCTGAAATAAAACACTTTTGTTCTAGAATATGTCACGCAACCAACTTTTTTTAAAAGGGGAAAAAGGGTGGTTTCACAATTTTTTGGAAGTATAATATTTTTTAATGTATTTAATATATAAATACCATAGATTAATACTAATTATATATATATATATGAATAATGTTTTATTTAATTTTCATGAACTGTAGTTTTGTCTAGTGTGGCTATTGTCTCTGTGGTGCATCGCCTAGCTACACCACTGCATCGCCTTAGCTACACCACTGCATCGCCTTAGCTACACCACTGCATCGCCTTCGCTACACCACTGCATCGCCTTAGCTCCACCAC
>JAUZND010002022.1:0-13111 GCA_034780555.1 Coelogynopora nodosa
CCTGCACCCTACTTTCCGGCCCATCCAGAAAGTCGACCCTTCTGTTCCAATCTCTGTCTGAGGCCGAGATGTCCGAATTGGGGCGACAGTTGGATCGCACTGTGGCGGATTTGAGGGGTCTGGGAGGGGAGGGAGGCGGGGGGTTGGCCGGGGTGTTGGCTCTGCTGAGGAGTCATCTGTGTCTTCAGGCGTTGGCTGACTGGGCCAGCTTGGAGGGGGTGATGGAGGACGTGGACAAGTGCCAGCAGAAGGCCGCCAAGGTGAGGAACACTGTTTAGATTAGATTACACTTTTTTGGTGCGAAATTATTACTGGTTGATATTATTTTTAGGAATACTATAGAGATATTTTATACATTCACATTTCAAAATAATGGTTATTGTACGTGTAATTGGGATAGATGCCTTCTTAAATAGAAATGAATTTTGGTCAGCAAATCGATTAGATCCTTGAAGAAACCATTTTGACTGTCGAAATACATACCATTTTAATGATTCTGCTTATACGGATCAATGAGATAATTTATATAATTTCTACTGATCGATATTAAATTTTTGCATATTTTATTGAAAACAATATTTTTTTTGTCAGGAAATCATTGTTCTATTGGATGACAGTTTTTTAATAGTTTTATTTTTATTTAAATCTACTGAATCCTCATATTCATATCGCTAGCCAGACATAAATTAAAAACTTACATTGCTAAAATGTGACTTGAAATATGCATTTATTTATTACAATTTTTATGAAGCATGTTATTATTATTTCACATTATTGTGGTCTGTAGCTCAAAGTTAGTCTTATTTTTTATCTTAATTTTATTGTATAGTATTTATTTTTAGTTTACCGCACACAATAATATCTTATAATAATTGTCTAGAGTAATACTAAACGCTAGCAACTATACACTGAAATTTAAATGTAATATTCGTAATAACTTCTGTTACCTTCCCCCCTCAGTTACACTCGACGCCGGCCAGCAAGCGCAGATCCTTCGGTGTCGGCAAACCCGGGAAGGTGACTGAAACAGCGGCAGAGTGGGAGGAGCCCCACTGGAGTGAAGTTCTGACCGATTGCCTGGTCAGCCTACTGAGTCAGTCCTCCCATCTGCTCCGGAGCTCGGTGGGTCTCGTGTTCTCTCTGGTGGTGCCCTACTTGACCCCGCGGTGTGCCCAGCTGATCAGGGAGGTGCTGGTCACCCGGGTTCCGGTTGGAGGGGCTGAGGAGGACGATCTTGTGGGCTTTGAGGAGGATGATGATGATGAGGAAGAGCTGGGTATGTCTGGTCACGTGATTGAAGTCGTTTTTATGTTTGATAACTTTGTTTCTTTTGTAATTTAATTGTTATTTGTACTCAACCTGATACTGTTGCAGCTCTAGTTGTTTCTGAATCTGTCCCGTGAATGAAAGGTTGGAATGTAGAACACCTTTCAGTTACACATCAGCTTATAGAACAGACTTGTAATGCTTAATATGTAACCTACATAGTAGGACAACGAAAGCAAGAAATGGAAGACAAACTTAGAGAAGAAATACGTAGAACAAGCTCACAGGGCAGATAAATAGTTTTGAAGACTTTAGAGATTAATGAAGCTGTTGCCAAGCAGAAAAGACTCCAACGATTTGAAGAAATTAGCATCTGAACAAAATGCTTAACACTGTTATGTAGCGTCAGCATCTTCTACCTTGTGTTGTCTAATAAATCACAATATTAACTTTTTATAATCAGCTCGTGTCGTTATAGTGATTGATTACTTTATAACTTTACAATATTATTATAGACGACTTTATATTCAAGTATATTCAGATTGTTAAGATTGTGCTTGTTTTAAATGTAATCCTAGAATTATGGTGACCGTATCTTGTGTACTAAAATTGGCTTCAGTGTTTTTCTAAATGTTCGCACATCCACCGTAGTCCTATTTTTATAATCGTTTATAGTGCAGTGGTTTGAATTTATGATGTATTATTAAGAGTTTACCTTTTGGATTTTATATTATCACAACAGAATTCATAGCCATCTAGGAAGCCCAGAAAGGATTTTTCGTGTTCTGGGAATAAAAAAAATATTGTAAGTTGGTGAAATAGATAATATGTGGGTTTGACTCAAACATTACCTAGTCAATGATATGATGAAGTCATTGTGGTGAAGTCTGCAAAGACAAATGTATAAATAAAAGTCAGGGGGGAGATAATACATTTTTGTTATCAACTGTGTATAAATGACTAACATAAATTCATAAAAGAATTTATCGATCGGTTTAGTCAATAATGTAACTTTGTTCCTCTAGATTTTAATAACAACGAGTGAATGGTATAATTGTTGTTCCGCTTGAAGCCACTTGAGGTGGCAACAGCTACACCACATGAATAGATTTCCTGTCCTCACCACACTGGAGAAGAATTTATTTGGTTCTTCTTATAAAAAGGGTTCTTGGAAAGGATCTAGAGCAAGGCTCGGTGGTCTAAGGGTATGATACTCGCTTTGGGTGCGAGTGGTTCCGGGTTCGAATCCCGGCCGAGCCCCATATTCTTTTTTGAAGTTAACAATTATACTTGATATAGAGCTTTTTTCTCATTTTTATAGTTTTTTCATGTTTAAAATGTGCAAAATTGGGTCTAAAATTGAAACAGTTTCAAACTTAGCTTTCATTTAGTGATTTGTTATTATCTCCTTTCCTTCTTGAATTTCAGCTTAGTTGTTACCTGGTTGTACAATTAATATTGTATTTTTTGTGAACTATTCGACTCTTTGAAGTCGATTATATTTTCTATCGAGATTTCTGTTATTTGAAATATCGTTTTTGTTTTTGAAATACAATCATAAAAATCTTATCCACTTTGAGTAATTTTTTAAATATATCAATTTATATTTGTGAGTAGTTTGATGTTTTTGATCCATATTAAAAGCAAATTAAAATCGGAACTTAATAATTTTTACGAGTTATTCGAACAAAAATAATTATTATTGAATTATTTTGAAAATGTTTATATTATTCTATTTATTTCGAAATATGAGTATCTTTAATCATTTCGTATTAGGTTAAATAATTCATTTTTTAAGAGCTGCATTACCTGCTGTTGCACTCTCTATTGTCAAAAAAACTAAAAACATTTTCTAGAAAATATATTATATGAATTGCCGTTTATCTGGTTCTCACGTCAATTAATACCTTTCGAAACTATTCTGCTACTGACAGAAAACGAAGCAGCGGACAACCAATCAATCTCGGATTCAACAGGATCAATCGAGAACGGATCGATGGACATTGACGAGAATGATGACGAGAAGAGTGATGACGAACCTGACCACGACAACTCGAGCAGCAGCGACGATGACTCTGACATTGACGACATCGGTGTCGACGAGGACAACGTGACGGGACCGGAGATGGACCAGTTGAGGCAACGAGTGGGCCGGGCGCTTAGTGCCCCGGGGGTGGCGGAGGGTGAAGAGGAGGAGGGGCCGGTTGCCACGGACGCGGAGATGTTCAAGTTGGACGCGGCACTGATAGCGGCCTTCCGGGCGGGCAGGAAGGGGCAGACGAAGAGGAGGGAGAAAGAGAGGCGGCGTCAGCTGGTGCAGGTCAAGATGAGGTGAGTTTGTGTTGATGCTTTGCTCGTGTTATATATTGTCTGATTGTATTCATTGAAATTTAAAAGTGTAGTCATAGAATATTTCAAAAATGTAATTGTAAAATCCAATTTCAAATTCTGTCGGGCAGCAATGTAGGAAAATTCTTATAGTAAAATTCAGATTATTGCGTCGTCTGAAATCAATAATTCAAATTAGTAAGCGATTTTAAATTTATATCCTTTAGAATAGCATCAAATATAACTTTGATGGCTATGTTGTCAAAATTAATAATCACTTCAGGCGGGACCGGGGCGTTACAATGTTCATCAAAAATGATGTTATTATGTGTTTATTTGACTATTTAATGGTTAATTTTATTCAGCAACACGACAACAGTTTTGTAACTCTGTAAATCACCGAAATTAATATTTTAAAAACATGTATTTGAAATGTGTAGCAGTGTCTTATCTAGCTGATACATAAGTAGGCATTTTAATTTGTTCAAATTCTTTTGTTTTTAAATATATATAATTAAAAATTATAATTGTATCTTATTTTCAGATGTCTAGATCTGTACGAAGTTATTCTTACACACTGTAAAAACATCGACGTATTGTTGGTAAGTGTTGCCATTAGTCACAATTATTGACTAGTGATCTAATTATTGTATTTGTTTGTATATGATAATATAAAATAACAATGAAATTTGACCTATAGGTTTGTTACAATGTAAATTGTGGGAACAGCAATCTAAGATTTTTTTAAATATATATACATTTAGAGATTATTTTATATCCAGTATAAAAATATGAAATTCTGAATCTTATTAAATTAAACATCTTGAGGTATGTAAATGTTCACGTTACTAACGAATTGGAATTAGTCCACTCTGTTCCCATTATTGAACATTTATTTAATTTTTACTTTGTTAAATAACGTGGTTCGCAATTTAGTTATTATTTTATATTTAGCATAATATGATTAACATCTCCCTTGATCTCATCAGCCAGCACTGGTGACCCTGGTAGAGTTGGTGAGCAGCTTCGAGGACGAGCTCAAAGTTCGCGTCGCTTCCCTCATGGCTCTGCTCAAGAAACGCTCCAGCAGTGGACAACAGCTGTTGACCAGCTTTTCACTCAGTAAAGAGGAGAAGACCAGGCTTGCTGCCAGTCTCACTGCGCTCTTTGACATGGCCAAGAAAGGTGATTAACATTTATGTATTATGTGTTACTTTTTTTAATTTATTTCTAAGTGTACTACTTATATACTACTTACACTTAATTATATACATATACGTTGCTGTCTTATAAATAGTTGTGTTTAATTGAGAGTACCTTATAAACGGACTGTTCTATTTTATTCAAATTTATTATAATAAAATTTGTCTTGCACATTTAAATCACTGACCTATTTGCGTTTTTTTGTTTTCAGCACCACCGTCTAATACATTTTTGGCCGTATTTTCAGGAATTCTCCACTTTTTAGTAAGTCACTGTCTAAAAATAACTTATTTGAATGCTACAATAAACAATTTTTATAAGTTTAGTTTTTGCTAAAAAAAATTATTTTCAGTTCAAATCTGTAAATCAAGAACTTGTCACTCATTGTATCAAAGAAAATATCAAAGATTTCTTCGAGAATCGAAGTTCCCATCTTAATCGAGCCGTATTTACAAGCCTCTTCGAGAAGTGCCCCGTAAGTTAGCTTCAGAGCGTTGTTTTTCTTTGACCATTCGTAGATTAATTCTTCTACGTAAATTATACTTAGTATGCTGACAAGTTTAAATTGCTGGTTATACGTATATATTATGATTAAATTGATAAAAAAACAATCGATTTTTAAGAGCTTACTCTTTTCGTTTTAAACAGCTACATTTGACATGTTGAATTATTTTATAATATTTAGTTGAATATCAAAGGCTGTGGTCATTATTGCTAATTAAATTTATGAACGTGCAAATGTAGCTATAGGTTTTTTGCAAAATACATTCTTTTTTAACATCAGTGTTAAAAGACAGTCAAACAAAGTAGACATGTGAGAAATATAGTTTGCTCTAAGAATTCTGTCCTAAAATTTCATTTGTTACAGATCTAAATTGGTTTTTATTGCTTATATGTAAAAATAATCTTATGAAAACAAGTTAAATGTGTGAACTTAATTCATAGAACGGACCTATTTCTCAATACGTTTACTCTTGTTTAACTGTCTTTTAACATTAATATTAAAAAAATATTTTCGACTATCTATGGGTTTACTTGTACTTTCGTTCATTAGAAATCGTGTTATTATTAACAACTATTCCAGAATCATAGGATAAACTAATATATAAATCAATCTTTATTAATTGTTTAGTTTAACTATTTAATCAATACCAGTACTTAATTTTGTTTAGGTTTTGTTTCGTTTATGTTTTGACAATGTTATTTGTGTTATTTTACTTTGTTTAAACAATACGTCATGTTATTGGAATATTTTTCTGTTAATTATCTTTCTCAATTTTTATTTTGTTTTAAATGAAACAGTTTTAGTACACTTTATTTTTTATTATTTATGTTATTCTGCAGTTAAGAAAATGCTTTACATTAAATCTAAAATTACCACTTGTTTGATATTGATGGTTAAATTAATTTGATTTCAAAATTTTATATATATTAAAAAATGAGTTATAGAAAAATTTTACGCCATATCTGCCAACCGTCTTGGATTTTGGGTTTGTCCCGGATGTCCCGGAAATGTGTTGAAATATCCCTTAATCTTAATCTTAAGATGTATTGTATAAATCTGCGGTTTCCATCAATTTTCGGTTACGTTGCTAATGCATAAATCCCCCACCAGAGACTTCGCCCCTGTACCCCAACAGTTGTTCTGCCCCCAGACCCTCACGTGACAAGGTCATTTATGTTGGCAGGTATGATAGTACCCCAACCTACTTGTCTATATATTATGTTCTCTATTGTCTATTCTATGTTCTCCTGTCCATAGCAACTAGTGTGGACGCTGAGGCATCCACTCCTCACCTACGCGCAAGATGTCTCCATACGACCCTATTGTCGCACACAGGCGTTCACACTCATCCTGCAGATGGGCCGCAAAACGGGAGCAATTGTAAGCTCTCCTCTCATTTTGTAATACCCTAAATCTCCGTGGAAATTTCTATGTTAAGTTTAAGAAATAGGGACCTGTGTGAATTGAATTAAGGTAGTTGGATCAATACTATTGGATCAATACAATATCAATCGGTAAATAACTTATAGAGTAGGTAGATAAAACATGAGATATCCTTATTTTGTGCATTTAACCGCGCTGCATATATCTGAAACATACAAATTAATCCATAACATTTGGAAAGCGGCTTTTACTCGGGGATTTAGGGTATGTGACAAGTTTACGGCTTGTTGCGTATTCATACTATAACTAGGGGTAGAATTGGAATATATTTTTGTGGGCTGCATTTGAAGGTTCATTTTTGTAAAACAAATAATGAGATGGTGATAATAATATGTTTTTAATAATAATTCTCGGTGTTTTATGACGTTTCTTGGTAAATTTGCCACGCTCCTGCTGAACACTAAAATATTAATCAAAATATAAAATAAAAAGTTTGAATTAATTTATTTTAATTATTTTACAAGTTCATTGAACCTTATTTTGCTTTATTTGTATAATATATTTTTTACTTAATCCCGATTTTGATTGAATTTGGTATGTGTAATATATTGTAGGTACAGTTGAATTCATTCACCCTATCCAATTTATTAATAATACATTAAATTGATGATTATCATTAAATAGGATTCCACCAGAACATCTTTTATCATAACGTCTGATTATCATAGAACAAAGGATATAATATATCCTTTGTTCTAGATATTATTTATTATTATTATTTATTATTATCTATTATTATTTATTCTAGATATTATCAAGAATTATAGCCTATTGAAAAACTACACCACAGTTTATTAACCCTATAATCACCAGACACTTTTGGAAACCTATCTAGACTGAGGAGGGTCTAACATGCTGATTATAGATGTCTATTTAAGCTGTCTATTTAGCGACAAAGTTGTTCTAATTATAATGAATTATATTAAATTAATAGATAAATAAATAAATTAACATATAGATTAGTGTATTAAGATTTATACCCACCAAGTGCGACGTAGAGCCTCGCGGCGATTAATTTAATTTCTGTTTTCACTAAGCGCGACGCGAAGCGACTAAATACCACGTGCTATTATGGCTATATATAGATATGTATATCTATATAAACAGACCACGAACTATGTCTGTTCAACCACTTCCCGGTGTCACGTAAAGATGACATAAATATCATTTAATCGCCGCATACCGAAAAATGTTTTATTGGAGCTATTGTTTGTTCACGGCCAATGCACACAGTCTGTGTTACTGAGGTGTCCTCTCTCACTCTTCCCAAGTATGTGCAGGAACGTGTGTGTATGAATGATGTCTCATCAGCTATTATAGTGTTTGTTTTGAAATATTCATTTTGTCGCGCGGCGTTGCAGAAAAAGTTGAATTATTTCCGGTTCGTCGCGTCACGCTCTTGGGAAAAAGTTAATTAAAATGTGTGTAATCAACTTTTTGATACTTGTCGCGTTGCGCCGCGCGTGGTTGGCATAAGCCTTTATTAGAATGTTAGTTATTTATGAAAGTTTCAGTCTAGTTTAAATACGTTTTTAAAATTGACTACATTTTATAAAATTGGTTTTAAAAAAAGGGAAAGGGGGGAATTTTTAGCTTACATCATCAAATTCTCAAATATAAAAATATATTGAGTACTGAAGATTTCAGAAGACACACAATCAATGGTGGGCCAATTAATTTGCGCACAGCTTAAATAGACATTCTTCAAAGCTATTTTTGACAATGAAAATTATTTCAGATCTAATTTTATTTAGCACCATTAAAATTGTAATAATATTTTACATTTATTTATACTATTGTTAAATAAAAAAATAATTTTATTAAGAGAATATTAAATACGTTTAGTTTCAAATATAAATAGCCTATTTAGGATGTGCAGAACTGCTAAAATATTTCTCTAGCCTCTGCTTGCCTCGCAAAACTGTTGTGTGACTCACCGTTTTCATAACCATCGTATATAACCGGATTATGTTAGATTGTACATCTAGGAGTGAGAGAGAGAGAGAGAGAAATCCATATCTATGAACCTCATCATCATCGCCCCCGTTCCTTATTCTCCACTCCAGCCAGAAGCGGTGCCCGCCGAGGTGCAGTCTCTGGCGACCGCGGTGTTCCAGCGGGCACTGACCGGGGTCCCCTGGCAACTGGAGTTCGCCCAGCACCCCTCTCTCACCCAGGCCGGTCTCGAGGCGCTCTGTTGGGCCGTGCAGACACACAGGAGTCTGGTCCAGGTGGGTACCGTTCAGTCAGGGGTCCCCCACCCCTGTTGGCTGGGTTCAATTCTGGTTTACTCTATACTAAACCTGCTCAGGGGGGTTTCAAATTCGGATTCCCCCCCCTGAATACAGCTGCTGCGCAGATTCGCTTTACTCAGTGAATGGGGAGTTCAGATTAGCCTAGGATCTATCTTATAGATTAAATGTAACTAAAGTCTTACTTGCACGAGCATCCCAATGGATGAAGATTTATGTACAGTATGTATGTACTTCCCATGTTATGTATGTTCCCATATGTATGTTCCCATGTACATATTCCAAACACACACTATAAAATATGCAGATATGACGTTTTATCCATCACGTTAGTACAATATTAATTTGAACTGTAAATATTTATAATAATACCTACACAGTATGTCTAAATTCCTTAACATTATATCAACTCAAGTGTAATTATATTTAGTAACATACAACATATTGACAGCCGATTTGGATATTTTGGCCACGTATTAAATATATTGTTTA
The DNA here is from genome assembly GCA_034780555.1 of Coelogynopora nodosa. NCBI lineage: Eukaryota > Metazoa > Platyhelminthes > Proseriata > Coelogynoporidae > Coelogynopora > Coelogynopora nodosa. Next base: position 9,490 of record JAUZND010002022.1, read on the forward strand.
GAAACAATATTGTTTTTCAGGTGGGAGATGATAACCCGTCACATTAACAGAAAACAGTATGTTCTTTTATTAATGATTACAGGATCTCCCTGAAGAATTTATCACTGCTGTCAACAAAGCCTATCCACAGCTGAATCAGGACGCGAAACGAGCGGTGAAAAAGTGCGCTTCGATTATTTCACAAATGAAAAGGTTAGAATATCTCTGCTGTATTTAATAAGAAGTTTAGAGATGTGTGGTCTATTTTAACGGAACTTTCCTAGTTTTCTTTTAAAAAAATTGACGTATTTGAAAAGATCGCAAATTAACATAAACAGAGTCGAAACAGAATCGAATTCAGGTTTTCCGAATTTAAAGTTTTCCTTTCTATCCATTCGTTATTATCCATTTACTATATATTTGTATATATTGTATTTCGACACTACGAGTGTATGTGTGATTATGTATGATTATGTGAGATTATTAAGTGAGATTATGTATGTGATTTATTTAAATTATTACAGATTCAATTATGTTGGAATAGGATTTACTATTCTATTAACTTGCTACTGTTACTATTGTTAGTAGTACATTATATATCTTAGTATAACTTTATATATACAATCGAATTTTATAAATATATGAAACCTTCCGCTTATTGTGATTAATACATTAATTTTTAACGTAACAATATTTTAAAATTAGATTTCTAAAGGGGATTGGTTTATTATAAAGTTTATAGAATTTTATAATAAACTGTTTTTTTAGGGGTTTGTTTGAGATTTATAACTTTTTTCGTATAATTTTATGACTCACAAATTAAAAAAATAACGGTTATTACTATTGATTTTATTAAAGAAGACGGAGGAGTGATGTTGAAATATATTTACAACATTTAGTACAATTGATAATTTGATACTGAATTTCTTATAAGTACACCATTTTAGTTAATGACACCTTAAAATGTAATGTGTAAAAGCTAACTTTAGCACCGAGACGTTAATATGTTTTTTTTCTCTTGACAATATATATTAATATAATAAATTTAAGCGTCCGCAGGGTTGCCAGACATCCGGTTTTGTCCGGATTTTGTGAATTGTAGGTGAATTTTTTTTAAATGCGATAAAATATTGAGGTGATGTCTACCAACCCCAAAAGTAATAAATTATTTTTTCAAGTGATAATTGCTTAATTTTTTTACAATTTTTTAAAAATAAATCAGATTTTTCATACTTATATATGTATTCTTAGCTTTAAATACCGATTTTTTTCCCGAGGTAATTTTTTTATATGGGCACCTTTTGTTATTAGACCCCGTCTGGATTTGAAATCTTAGGTGTCTGGCAACCCTGCGTGCGGTAATTGCATACATTTACATCGAGAACTTCTAGATCGTCATAATATTGATTGATATAAATAACATACAATAGAAACGGTGTCCATTTGAAATTTAAATAATCAATTGCTTTGTAGCTAATTTATTTTATAACATTTTGAAATATAAATATTTGTTTACGTAAGTTGCCTCTTGTCTCATTCACCCAGGAAGAAAATTATTTGAAACATACCAAAGTAGGCCAGAACCCAAATAAAATATATTAATTATTTGAATAATATAATATTCATTTGACATATGTTTGTAATATATGAACTAATATATATTTTTCGTTGACCTTATTTGATCGGTTTTTATTGTAAAATTGAATTTTTCTGTTTTAATATAATTTTTTCCCACCCTTTATTTTTTCACTTCAGATCTGGATCTTCCAAATCGAAACGGAATAAACAAAAGCGGTCAGATGTTGCAGAAACTATGGAAACAGAATTACAAAACGAGGAATTGACTAGCGTGGAAGAGCCTCAACGCAAAAGAGTCAAGGTGGCCTCGTAAACAACCTGTTCAGTTTCTATTGACAAATCTTGATATGGTGTACATAGAGAGAAATGACTATTGTATTTACCCCTTGTTTATTGGATTGAAATAAATTACAATAAAGACACCTTCAATTGCATATTGTGTTTTTTTGTTTTTTAGAGAAAGAAGTATGTTGCTCTAATATCATGAGTTAGACATTTTTCAGAAACATAAGTTCAATTAACTGAATATATTTATTTCATATTTGTGAAAAAAAACTATGAAATGCACTATTGTTTAATTGTGCCAGGAATGTTTTTAAATTTAACGCTTAAATAATGCAGTCTATGGGAAATTTCGTGAATTCAATATAGTTTTTACAAAGTTTAAAAAAATTCTATAAATGTTTTTAGTAAAAAATAATGTAATTTAATATTTAAGCGCTTTTAATTTCATATTTAATACATCTTCATTTGTGGTTTTTATTTCCAGCTTAGCTTTGCATGCATGTCACTTCGTAAAATGTTAGCCGAATGTAAGGATCTCCAACTGGTATTGCCATCCATATTAAGTGTTATTGATTATAATAATGGTTCTAAAACTTATTATTATCGTTTAATATTCGTAATTATGATGAAATTCTCGATTAAAATTGATAAGACTTATTAAATTGTAATAATTATGAGGTACTTTTTAAATAAGTACTAATCTTTTTTTGTTTTAAATTTTAGTATAAAAAGAAGAAGTACTCACAACGAAAATAATCGATAAAGTAACTGTAGGCCTATATCAAGAATTAGCTAACTGTAACAACGAGACGTTAATATCTTTGTGTATTTTTGTCTTGACAATATATATTAATATAATAAATTAAAGCGTACGCAGGGTTGCCAGACATCCCGATTTTTGTGAATGTTTTAAAAATGCGATAAAATATTGAGGTGATATTATTAGTTTTAATGATATAGATTTTTCTGTTACAATGAGTTCAACAGATTTTTGTTAATTTATTTTGTAGCAAATTTTTAATGAAAAATATATTGGTAACTGTGTAAATAAGCGTATAAATACCCTGTGTCGTAAATTTACATTAAGAGATTAAAAAAGGGACAACTGGAAGCTTATTCTTTATATCTGAATAATATATATTTTATATTTGAATCTCTTTTCAGTTTAATTTATATTTGAATTATTCAAATTAATTTATTCATCGATTTGCGGTTTTTTTGAAATATAGGAGATCTATTTTATTAGGGTCAATTTATTATAGAAACTCATCCATTAATGGCATAATTGTATTCATTATCGTTTAGTTAAATGATATTTCTAAAAAATATAAATGGCATGGAATATATTAAACAACTTTAATGTCATTTAATATTTATATACAGATACTTCAAAAGTAATATGGTTAAAATAACCCCTTCATTTTATAAATTAGATTATATAAATTTTTCAAATTATCTCACATTTGTTGATAACATTTTTTGAAAATTTTGTTACAGATTAGTTACATCTACCAAGCCAAAGGTATTTTAAGCAAGAGCCATTATTTATAAAATAAATTTTTAAATGATAATCATAAATAAATTAAAACTTTGAAAAAGCATGACAAAATGTAATATATATATATATTACATTTTGTCATGCTATATATATTATAATTTATATAGTATATATAATATATATGAACTTATAATATATCCCACTTATATACAATACTGGCGGAAAGTATTCGAACAGTAAGAACAAATTATAAAAATTTATGTGAAATTGTTTATTGTTACA
>JAUZND010002023.1:0-13110 GCA_034780555.1 Coelogynopora nodosa
AAAAAATATGAGTTTCTTGCCAACAACACTAACAAGCAACGGTTCATCAACATGCTCAGTGGCCACTTGGAGAAAAAAACGGTCAAGTGTATCATGCCCAAAGTGATGCTGATTATTTGATAGTGCAGAAATCAGTAGAGTCTGCTACCACAACAAACACAGGGCTCATTGGTGATGATACAGATCTGTTGATACTCCTCATCTACCATACCTAACTCGAGTCAAATGATCTTTTCTTCAAAACTGAGCCAAAGAAGACCACAAAGAGTCCACGAAAACAGTGAATAAACAGACAAAAAAGGTTTAATCTGATATCTAAATAATTTATGTTGTCTTTATGTTACTATTGATTAATATACTTCTTTTCATTATAATTTAAAAAAAATCAAAATATAAAATTTTATTTTTTGGCTCAGTTTTTTATTTTTGAAAATTTTTGCTCCAAATTGTTTTTGAGTACTCTCTGACATGTGTTTCAATACATATCTTTCGGGTTTTTTGTTACACTTACTGAATTTGTTTTTAAAAACAATTTAATCCAAATTTTGATTTTTTTAATGATTTTTTAATAAAAAATATTTTTTTTGGACGGCTACTGTGCAGCTCACCGAGTGCCGAAAAACTCGAAATTGGTCTCAAAAGATGCACAATAGATTTATCTTCTCAGCAAAAAAAATCATTGCAAACAGAGCTGTGGTTTGGTCATAATTTTTATTTCAGTTTAGAACGAGAACCCCTTCCGCCTCCCTAGCATGGGCTTAATAGGTGCAGCTACAGGTGCAGCTACAAAAAATTTAAAAAAAAGTATTTTGCACCACTCCGATTCATTAGGACTTGTTTTCTGTAATTAAGAATATATCAATGAGAATAAAATAGTTGAAATAAATTATGTTGCAATTTTTTTAAGGTAATGTTATATAATGTCTGTACTATACTATTAATTTAAATGCTATTCTGCCGTTAACCTAAACTTGGTAATATTAAATTATTACACCTGATTTAATTACTGTGTAGGGCTACTGTTTTTTGAACAATTTTTACTTATTTATTTTCACTTATCATTTTAATTTAGTAGTAAACTATGAAATATAGATGACGCAGATGTTGTTTACATATAATCTGGAAGACAGGTATGATGGGCAGAATTTACATTAAAACTGAGACATATTTAATATAAAACGGTTCCAATATGAAAAGCTTTCAGTAGCTTTTAAACACACCATATTTCACTCAATATAACTTTTACTTGAAAGATTAATTCTATAATAATATAAGATAATTGTTTTTTAACATTTACCTATAATGACGACAAGATAATGCAATATTAATTGTTTTTAATCATAATATAATGTATCCGCCCCACTTCTAATTGTCTCAATTTCATTTAATTAATATTTTTCAAATACAAAATCCAATTAATATTTATTTGCAAGAATGCATTTTAAATGTATTGAACATGTTTTTTTGGTCTGAATTGCATTTAACAGAATAATATGACGTTAAAATTCTACAATATACAATATACAGTATTTAAAATGATTGTTATTTCATTTCTGTATAATTATCTTATTAATAAGTTATTAGTTAGGTACGATAACTACATCTTGAATTCTAACAAAATGTAACTTTGCAATTAATAGTGTTTTGTTTCGTTTTGATTAGATCTTTCACACAGAACAAAATAATTAATTTTAGTTAATCTATACTATACTTTTTTCAAGTAATATCATATAATTGATATAAAATGAAATATCACTGAAACTTCTAATTGACTAACTAATAGTGTAATCGATTTAATATATTGAATAGATAAAAATGGGTAGCTATTATGAAATACACTTTTTTTTATTGTACCATTTATATAGAGAATGAAAAATATATTATAAAGTGTTAAATCATCGATGTAAGTTATCTATTTAAATAATTGTATGTATATATACTACTATGAACGCGTACACACTGTGTCATTATTATTAAAATGGAAAATTGTGACGTTTGCTAACTTTGGGAAATCGTGATATGCCGCATGATGTGTTTGTTCCTAGTAGCAATCAAGATATCGATTAATTTATGAACTGTAATGTTCTTACTTTATACAAAATCATTTAAGTGTATTTATTTTCGATTTGAATATAAGTTGTATAAACAAAAGACCTCGTGTTCATTTTTATGCAACTCGATAATAATGTATCGCTGTCGGCAACATCTGCCAACTTCTGGAGATCGTCAAATGAACGGATATAGTTCGCTCATCAGAATAATTGTGTCTCGGTTGTTTCTTCGCTTCGAATACTCTATTCACGAAATAATTGAAAGTAAATATGAATATTGACATATTATTGGATGTTGTTTTAAACATGTGAAAAATTCTCAAAAATAAATTAAATCCAAATTCATTACTCTCTCTAAATCTATTTATCATGGATGAATTAAGCGGAAACAATAATACAAGTAATTTGAACTATTGACAATATAAAATTATAAATAATTGTTAATGTGTGTATAATAGCCGAATCATAAACAATGTTGGATTGCTTTTGACATAATGTACAACCTTTTGACCTAATTAATGACCTTTTGACCTAATGTACAACCTTTTTAACCGATAATAATTGATTGATTTAGAAAAATGATAAAGATTGTGAGTTTATTATAGAAAAATGTATAGATTTATATTGAAATGGGTAACATATTTACTTTATATTAAATACGCTTAAGTAACAGTGATAAGTGATATTTTAAAATGACGAATGATATGTATAATGGATATTATCACATATATTTTAAACCACTTGAACAAAAATAACCTATGAAATCTATTCTTTATTATGTTATAGCCTTATAGTTTTGTCAATGGAAATATAATGTTGTATTAGTAGTATAGGAAGAGTCGATTCCAGCACACTTATATATAGTAACATGACTAATGGTTAAAAATAGCCCCTACCCCATACTTTTTTTTAAAAGATTCGAACCATTATATGGATCATAAATACGTCAAATTCTTTCATTGGGTATCTTTTTTAGGGTAGTAACCTATTACAACCAAAGTTTGTATGATGACTAAGATCAATATTCTATACTACTTACAAATATTTGTAAGTAGTATATAACTTAAACATTTATCTAGTGTCTAATTCCATTATAATCTTATTATTTAATTATAAATATTGTTTTTATACCGTTTTTAAAATTTGTTAACGAAAAATTTATTCATTCGTGACTTCATTTTTGTTTTTAAGCTATAACTTTTGATTTTACAAGTTATGACAACCTAACTTGGTATGATGACTCACCAATGTAAGCCAAATATTTAATGGCCAAATGCCAAGCGACGCGCAGCGTTGCGACTGAGGAGCGCGCGAAGCGCCGAACAGGTCAAAAATCCTCAACGACGGTGAGCCGAAGAGCCATGGGTCAGAGTCATGATATCCATGATGCCACCCAAACCGGTCGAGCCACATGACCCGCCACACCTGCACTGATTGCCCTGAGGTCGAATCCCTGTACAGTGCAGCCCCTGCTCGGCGTGTGCAGTGGATTGCACACACGCCCCAACACAACCCCTACACGCCCGCTCGACCTCTCCGTCAACTCCCCGATCTGCCACGCCCCACACCGGCATCCCGTGCTCCGGCGTCATCTTAGAGGATTATGGGTCAGGGCACCCCCGGCTTAGTGACCCACGTGTCAGTCCGGATGACTGTAAGGAAGGTGGCCCTACACAACCCATAGAAACCTCGTGAACCTCTCCCACATAGTGTAAGTGCCGTCCATACGACACCATATATGCAGTCTGTTGTCTCCCCCTCCCCGAGGAGTTAGCATAGGATCCTCCTGCACACGCGGAGCCCCCTTTAGGCATCTCAACACCAGCATGCCTTAGGACCTGCAGATACCAATTATTCTCCACGAACTATATAAAAAATGTCAAGTAAATATTATTGATCAATACTTTTTTAATTGTATATGAAATTGTATTTAAAAATATAGTTACTTATATATATTTATACATATTTATGAAAGTTTGTAGTTAATATTTAATTTGGAAAACTAAAAATTACTTTATGCGTTATAAAGGAACAACACTAATTTTATAAATACCAAAAATGCCTTATATAGAGATACCCTAGTTAGATATTAACGGCTTTGAACAGATCAACAATTAGAAAAGGTTTTGTTTAATGAATGTTTAATGAAAGTGAATTATTAAATAACTTTTGGTGATGTATTCTCCGGTTAGCCTATGATCATTTCCGTAATATAACAAATACTACAATATCAAAACATAAAACCATGTTCACACTGTGTGTGTGTTCATAGTATCAGGCATGCAAAGGCTCAGAGAGCTATTTATATGGTTTCCAATAAAAATGAAAGCCTTACAACAATTTATAGAATTATGTACTTAAAATTGCTTAAAAATGTTTATACGAAATAATTCAAGATTAAGATATTTATGCGCTATTGATGAAATATTGTGCCCTTAAAATTATAAAGTAGCATTTAAAACTAAATAATTGCCGACTCGTTTTTAAACATTTTAATCTTTTTTACATTGTGCATCACATAGGGTAATTTTCTGGCATTATCGTATGGCTCAAAAGAGTTGCTATTCACTTTACAGACACAGTGAAGTGATAACAAATAGTAAGTGTATGTGCATGTGCATGTGGGGATGCTGTAATTAATTTTTTACTTCTGGGAGGAGGGTACAATTCAGTATAATTAGTCATAATTATATTTTTTAAAACTAACTACATTTTAATCAAATTTAATTTTTCTAATGCACTTATCTCATTATATTTATTTATCTTATATTTAATTTCAAATATTATAATGTTAAACGATATATTTTAGAATAATTAGTAATATCAATCAATTTTGCCTAAATGGAAGTTTTAGTTGTATTCCACTTTACGTCGCATGTATATTACAAAAAATAATTATATTTTGATGTGTGAAATATCCAAGCAATGATTAACAAACCAAAAAATTAATTGCACTTTCAAGGAAAAATATTTAAACATTTTGTAAGCGTACCTACTAACTTTTCTGTTATAGAATTCAGTAAACATGTACTGTACATATATATAACAAATAATACTTCAATAATTTTACTTATATTATAGGAATTTAACGTAATATCATACTGCTAAAAATTAATTTATAATTATATCTTGAAGAACATTTTTATATAAATTAAAAATGCTTTCATGCAGAATAATATTAATTGAAATTTATTTTTGAGAATATATATTAATATTAAAAATGGAGAGAATTTTAAATGCCGTGGATAAGTATGTAAGGATTGCAAACAACTAATATGGCATTATATAACCGTTGTTAGGTAAATATTGAAAAAATAGAATTTAATTTTCAAATAAAATAAAGAGATGTTAAAAACGTTGTGTTTAAATTGATTTTAAAAGCTTTTAAAAATCGAACCGTTTGACATATTTATTTGTTTCATTCACAATGTTAGTCCTAGCTTCTAAATGATATGTCAATAGGCTTTAAAATATTTAATATAAATTATAACTAATATTACTAATAAAAAAATATAATTAATAATACATAATACATATTACTAAAAAACATTTAAACATTATTCTATATTTCGAAACCGAATTGCCACAGTTGGCATAAATCTATTATTTTGGAGCATCTGAAATGTTCTCCATATCTGGGAAATCTAAAGAAAATACAACAGTGACGAATATTAAAAAAATTAATGTATCATTAAAATTCAGATATAATTGAACATATATCAACGCTGAATATTTAAGTGTCACAATCAAATTATTTAACTAATACATTTTTTTTTTATTATAGTCAATTTTTATCACAAGTTGTCATTACTAAGCGTCGTTACTAGGTGTCGTTACTAGGTGTCGTTACTAGGTGGCATTGATAGATGTCGTTACTAGGTGTCGTTACTAGGTGTCGTAACTAGGTGTCGTTACTAGGTGGCATTGATAGATGTCGTTACTAAGTATCAATACAGTACAATGAGACAAACAATATGAACATCATAGATAAAATATGGAACGTGATCTATTTTTTTTTAGAAATTTGTTTAAAGTTTAAATTTTCAAGTTACCAATATAAGCTGTACTCATTTGTATGTTTACTTTTAATATTACACCTTTTCAAAAATGGGTATTTTACTATCCTCCACTTCTTGGTAGTCATAGGTAAATATTTTACCTTGCGGATACTATAATTTATAATAATATAATATATTAATATAATGAATATAATAATCATATACATACAGTTTGTAATTCAAAAATTGGCAAAAATATAAATAGAGTGTTTACCATTCTCATTTGTCTTTAAGGGCAACCAATAAACTTTAACTGGATAATAAGATATCATATATACATAAAATGACATGAATATTTGAAAGTAGGCACAAGTTACCCGTGAAGTACGAATATTTATTCATAGATAATGTGGATTTTTCTAATTTCCATTTCTATAATATTTAACTGCAATCTTTGTTTTAAATCAGATTTTTTCGCTGAAGACAATTGGTGTCAACAGTTTGAATATAAAACAATATCTGCTTCACTAATTGAATGCAGCGCTCGTTGTTTGGAAGATTCGGCTGTTTGTGTTGGATTTTCAGTTAATAAAGAAACGAACATATGCGGCCTTGTGGATAAAGAAGCTTTGTGTAACTCCATGGGAAACACTTGTTCGAATTATAAACATTTCTATATTTATGCTTCCAAAAAGTTTGAGGTGAGATTTTAAATGGGTGTTTAATGACAGATGGGTAAAATTAGAATGGTGATATAGTGTTGAAACTTTTTGCTATGTGTACGTTGTAAATGTTTTCTTTTAATTCTTCTTTAATTTTGTAGATTAGAATGTGTTAGACTGTTTAACAAATGTCTTATTGATAAAAGGATAGAACAAAATAAACACAAAATTCTAAACGCGGACAAGTCAGACCAAGTGGCCTTCCTGTTTGTACTGAATTAAATATTTTTCAAATATAATTTCGCTAAATATTTTGAAAAAATCATTATTGTACGCCTAACTTATATAATTCAGATGTTTATTCAGTATTCACAATTATTTACAGAGGTATCTTTTGTACAGATTTTGCAGAGAGTGGAATTAGTTCAATTTAATCAAGAGAAGCATTCCTAAAAAATGTATAAATGTTTTATGTAAATTGGATCACTTTTATTGAATAATTCAATCTTCTTCTATAAATGCATAAAAGAAAAAACAAGAACAATTGTAATGAAACATGTTATATTAATCCTTAACGACAATATATATATATTGTTTTAAATCACCAACACAATTTTAAAAGTTTGTAACGTGTAGTAGTAAAATGATTTTCTATATTGTATGTGTATTGTTTTGTATGCTAATTGTTTATTTGTTATTCATTTATAGGAAGATGACCGCGTTTGGAGAAAAACGATATTGGAAGGCGCAACTGAGTTAATATACAGTGGCGATCTTTCAGAATACGTTATTTTAAATGACAGTTTGGCACAAGTTGTGGCAGTTGGTAATGGTATGGCGAACATCGTTGCATCAAAAAAAGAACAAGGACGTATTTTAGCATTTCCTAAAAGGATAACAACAAAACAATTTCTATCCTATGATGTGATAACCAATCCTCAGATTCCTCAATATATAAGGTGGTTAACAAAGGGGAAATGTCTAGAAAGAAATCGTATTGTTTTGGTTGATGATCTAAATTTCAATTGGAATTCGTCGGGTTATGTTCTGATATGGGACCATATAACCTATGGAAATTTGAATGAAATATATAAATATGTTACATCAGGTAGGGGAGCGTTGGTCATTGGATGCAATTGCTGGAGTCTACCAAATGTTGTCAATGTTCGAGATATTTTTCCTGCTTTCGGATTTTGTTCGACGTTAAACAGAAATAATGTAGAAGTTATTTTAAAAGTAAACAATACTGACCAACTAATTTATGGCAGAAATGAGGCATGTAATCCTCCCATCTAAGACCGCTAAGCTTAAATATATGTCGAATATACTTTCCAGTAATTGTATAGACTGACTGACCTCTGTCTTGTAATTTGTAAACTATCTATTTGGAAATTAAAATATAGTATGAATAACGTTTACATTCAATTTGTTGTTTAGACGTTTTCAGTACCTATACCATAATGTTGTGTATCATTATAATATATATGTGTGATATGATTATTTTGTATGTTAAAAATTGTCGAACAAATTATTTAGTGTTCCTCATTATAGTTAAAACTTGACGTATGCTTCGTATCATAATTTCCAAATATTTATTTACTTTTTATCTATTTGTTGACACACTCATCCCAGAAAACGACTACCCAATTTAATTAATATTAATATGAAAATGTGTTCTTGGTCCTTAATTAAACATATCCTTCAATGTCAATTTATATTTATTATAGTCAATAATATGCAACATATATATATATACATATTTAATGTGTCATTTGTTACACTACAAGTTAATTGATAATAATTAATTAACTTTCTTGAAGCCTAAACTATATATATTATTTATTCATTAATATAATTCATTATACAAATGTCATTACTTTATACAAAGAATGACAAATGGAGTATATTAATTTAACTCAATTTTCTAAAATTTATTAAATATAATTACAGAACTTATTTATAAAAAAATTTAATCGACTAAAATATATATATATATATGTTATATACTTTGTGATTATATTCATTTACATATATAATATATAATATAAATGTTTAAATTATATTTAAATAATATAATTAATTAAATCCTTCGTAACATCTGATTAAATGATAATATTAATAAAATGGTATTTTAAACAAATCGTTACATGTATTTTATTTGTGACAGAAATAAATTATATGATTTTCAAAATGTTTAACAATTTATTAAATATACACACAGATTGTGCAATGCACGTTGTTTTTATAAAAATATAATTAATAAAAATAACGATTGAATTCAAATTCAAAAAGTTTTAATTATATTTACAAGTATTTAATTAGAACAACAAGTATAATTAATTGAACCATTGACCAAAGTGAACAAAAAGATAAGGTCTGTATATTAATATTATAAATACACATTTACAGCTAACGGGAGTAGTATATGGAGGGTGGATTCGGCGCAATATTCACTTTTGACCATGTCACTTGACATTTGACCGCCTTTCTTCAATAGCTTTATCACTAGACACTGCATAACATATTCCAGGAATATACTACCATGATGTTATTTTGAACTACAATATTAATATCACATATCTCTTATCAGAACAAACTTCACACAGTTACTACGGACAGCCCTTATAAACAACAGTAACATTGTAGTATGCAATATGACCATTGCTCTGTAATCAGTCCTAGACATGTTTTTCTTCTTCTAACACTATAACACTGCAATATAGGGTTGGTGTACGAAAAATAAATCCAACAACAGAGTCCGCGATAGCGGACGATGTTGTTGGATGAATTTTGAGTACAACAACGTATTGTTAATAGATTTAACCCATTCATTCCAATATAATTACATCTCTATGTATTTCCATTGCATGTATAGTAATATATTCAAATTTAATTGTCTCCCAATATATTCAAATTTTTCATTGCATGTATAGCTTTGACCTATTGAATGTATAGTTCTAGCCATTGCATATATAGTTTTGATTGAAATTCTAATAAAATAATGCTATGCAATACTCAAAATCTATTAACAATATTAATATCACACTTTCCGAATGCAATCCACTCAACTATTCTCTTGAGTATTTTGTTATTAGCCTACATAACTTTTGATGTTTAAAAATTATGACTTGGTTTGATGACTCGTCAACATAAGAAAAATCATTTATATTATGGATTCAAATATGGTTAGAGCAAAAAAATCTTAGCTGAGAGTGGTTTTGATTCACTTTTGCGACACTCTGCTAGTTAACTTAAGAAAAGACATACCATTATAGTTAAGTTAGTTAGAAAACACTCATAGAATGATTACATATCATAATAATTTTGGGAAAATTTATTTATTTGACCAATCGGAATTATTTAAGACACTATAAAACGAAACAGACAGTGTTAGAGACCATCTCAAATTTAAAAACTATTTTATATATTACTAGAATAATAAATTAATTGTGCAAAATGACATATTATAAATATAAGATTTTAAATATTATTCAAATTGTTCGTTTTGTATTATGATATTAATATTGTAATTCAAAATAGCATCATTGTAGTAAATTCCTAGAATATGTTATGCAGTGTCTAGTGATCGAGCTATTGTAGAAGGGGGTCAAACATCAAGTGTCATGATCAAAAGTCAAGTGGTGCGGCAAATCCACCATTCCTATACTACTAACGGATATAAATAAACAATATACCATTGAATTTTCGAAATATTTTTATTAAGCATATATTAGTTTTAAATATATTTTATTACACAACAATATTTTACCCATCTCAATGATTTGCATTTAAAATAATTTTGAAAATGAAGATTTAATTATTTGTATTTATTAACCTACTATTATTTTAATGTTGCAAATTATGAAATTATTGGATAACAAAAGCTTAACAATAGTCGAGACTATTCACGATAGTTCATTGTCTTTAGTTCAGTTAAATTATTGTTTAACTTAAATTAGTACATGAAGACAGTATTTGGAGGAAGTAATTTATTTAGAAAGCCAATAACAAAGACAACTGTGATGAGCGAACTATATCCGTGGATACAACGATCTCCATAAGTTGGCAGTTGTCGAAAGCGAAAAATTATCTACTTGAATGGAAATTAGCTCAATATTTTTAGTTTATATAACTTATACTCAATTTGTCGTCTTTACTTGATACGGCAATGTTACAGTTTAATTGTATTTTCCGTTTTCTTCGTTAAAAATTGAAATTATCTATGTAAACTGTATGTTGTAATTGTACAGTACCTCTCAAAAGTTTAGCAACACCTCGAGATTTTATAATTAAACTAAAAATTGTTCCATATATCATCAAATGTATTATTGAAAAATAGTTATTTACAATTTTGGTGTAAGACAAACATAATATTGTTAAGTAGGTACATTAATATCTCAATACTTTGATGGAAAATCTTTGTTCTTCAATACTGCAGCCACTCGATGAGGCATTAAATTGACAAGATTTTCACATAGTTCACGACTGATATCCTGGCATCATACATGTTTTATTTCATCAATGAAGTCGGGAATGTTCGTTCACCCTTTAAGACTCACCTTGTCTTTCATAATATCCCATAAATTCTCTATTGGGCTAAGGTCGGGTGATTGGGGTGGCCATTTCAACAGTTCCATGTCATTGTCCTGGATCCACTTGACAACAGTTTTAGCGGTGTGACAAGGTACACAATCCTGCATGAATGACAAAATATTAAGTATTTAATTTAATTGTTTTAAAATTAAAGATTATTACGTCAAACGATATAATTTGGATTAAAAAACTCTAACGAGTTTCTAAGAGAATTTTTTTAGAATTCGATTACTAATTCCATTTTAGATTTCGATTAAGCTTAATAAATTCAGCCAAAATTTTGATTTTATAAGTAAAAGTTGGTTAATATATAAATTCATGCACGCAATGAGCATGAGAACAATAGATATCATGGGGGGAGGTCAACCCAAACGTCCGTCACCATTATACATAGATCCAGTTCGGTTTAATATGTATTACATTAATTAACTTTATTATAACGCCCACAGAATGTATAAGTAAATGCATCATAATGGATGTATTGAATATTATAATTTAAAAATATTTATTTATTACTATTTTAGAGTCGCAATAGTATAAAACACTCTAACATGCGCAAAACGTATTAAAAAATCACAACAATTTTATTTTAAAAAGGGGGTTGCTCGGGGGTTTTGCCTCTCATATTTTACGATATTGACTTACAATTTTTGAGAATATTGTACATTACTTTGGATCGTCATTTAACAAAACCATAGGTGAATAATAAAAAATAGGCCAATGTTTTTTTAAATTTAACAAAATTTGATATCTCTATTATATGGCATAACTTCAAGGCGTATCTGCTTACTTCTTTTTTACCAAGTTGCAAAATTGTACTATAGAAATAAAAAAACATAACATTATTTGTTTTATTTGTTATGACGAGAATGTGTTAAACAATTTAAAGAGAAACACCTACATTCAACATGTAAATGCAAAAATGCTGTTCATATGTTGTACATACTGACCATAATACAGTCAAACTATTAACTATGGAACACCAGGTCAATCATTTTATAAAATTGTTTCATGGATTAATAACTTACGCAGTACCTCATATTGTAATTTTTTAACTATATTTGATTACATTGAAATATGTATTACATTTCATAAACAAATATTATAAATATATAACTTCAATATTTTCAATAACATAAAGCCTAACTACTCAATGTAGCAACACTTCCATAGTGTCAAAGTCAACTTTAAAATTTTAAATTATAAAAGTGGATGTTGTGGACCGGCATAGTTTTTTCCCACTGTCCTATGTTGTTTACATTATGTCTTATCAGTGACGTTGTTTTTATTATGTCTTATCAGTGACCTTGTTTACATTATGTCTTATCAGTGACGTTGTTTATATTATGTATTATCAGTGACATTGATAACATTATGTCTTATCAATGACATTGATGACATTATGGCTTATCAGTGAAGTTGTTAACATTATATCTTATCAGTGACGTTGTTTACATTATGTCTCATCAGTGACGTTGTTTATATTATATATCATCAGTGACGCTGTTTACATTATGTCTTACCAGTGACATTTATGACATTATGTCGTACCAGTGACGTTGTTTACATTATGTCTCATCAGTGACGTTGTTTATATTACGTCTTATCAGTGACGTTGTTTACATTATGTCTTATCAGTGACGTTGATGACATTATGTTTTATCAGTGACATTGATGATATTATGTCTTATCAGTGACATTGATGACATTATGTCTTATCAGTGACATTGATGACATTATGTCTTATCAGTGACATTGATGACATTATGTCTTATCAGTGACATTGATGACATTATGTCTTATCAG
>JAUZND010002024.1:0-13110 GCA_034780555.1 Coelogynopora nodosa
CAGCAACGGTGTCGGTGGTGTGTGAGTCGGGGCGAGATGGGAGAAGTGAGGAGAAGGAGCAAGATTAGTTGGACGGTAAATAAAAGTTGGTGGTTACTGTCCTGTTCGTAACAAAATGCACTTAATGCAGTTCTTTTCATAACAAAATGCACTTAGTGCAGTTCTCTTCATAACAAAATGCACTTAATGCAGTCCTGTTCGTAACAAAATGCACTTAATGCAGTCCTGTTCATAACAAAATGCACTTAATGCAGTCCTGTTCGTAACGAAATGCACTTAATGCAGTCCTGTTCGTAACAAAATGCACTTAATGCAGTCCTGTTCGTAACGAAATGCACTTAATGCAGTCCTGTTCATAACAAAATGCACTTAATGCAGTCCTGTTCGTAACGAAATGAACTTAATGCAGTCCTGTTCGTAACAAAATGCACTTAATTCAGTCCTTTTCGTAACAAAATGCACTTAATGTAGTCCTGTTCATAACGAAATGCACTTAATGCAGTCCTGTTCATAACAAAATGCACTTAATACAGGCTGTTATATGTCATAGAATAAAACGTTAATTTAGTATAACAATGATACTTGGACAGTATGACTCTGTGTTACGCAATAAATGCTTGTAATAATGAATAATAATGGCCTCGGATCACATTTGGTCTCAGTGTTTCATAATATGGAATTGCAGAAACATGTGCAAACCTGTCAACCTGTCAATAAGCGAGATCGGGGCATTTGTATAATATCCAGTAACGTATGGCGTGGCGAGCAGCCAAGCCTCTAAATCAGCCCGAAACGTTGCAATTTTTGTGTTTTATAGCTAAGAATGCACCTAAAAAACTTGGAATTGCTATATATAAGAATTGTATAAAATGCAATCGCGCAATGCGTGGACGTTTTATAACTGTACAACATGAAAATAATAGAAAGAACATATAAAAATGTTTAATAGTGAGATTTTAAAGTTATAAATTAATTAAATAATAATAATAATAATAATAATTAAAAATTATGATTAGGAATCAATATCATTAATTGTAAAAAAGACAACTAATTTTTCCTATATATATGGCGACACACTATTAACTTGCTCACATGTTTCAGTATTTAGTGGTAGTAGGAGTAAGTTACCAGTCTAGACATACCCCCACCCTACTACTTCTTCATCTACCCGATCCATACTGGCCACATGTGAGTAGTTTATGCCTTATTAATATAACATATTTCGTACTTATTAATTAGTTAAAAACTATGATGACAGGACAAAACAAGATCACAGGTTAACAGGGTGCATATTTATGTGATCGATAAAATGCAGTCCTCACCTTCTTTATCATTATCGAATATCATACTATGTTACCTTTATAAGAGACGAAGTAAAGTTGAAAATAACAAAAACCTTGTTTTGAAAATGTACTGACACTACCGCCATGGTAACCAGAAAGACGTTGTCGCCCTTACAAATCTTCAAACTATCCCATTAATGCTGATTGATGTGGTCACGACGCCCTCGAATAAACGCTGCAGATAATTAAAATATTAAAATATCCAAACCAATCAATAGTCAGCTGAATGAAAAGTGGCAACACCCACACACACAATCGATAAATCTCCATAGTGGTATTCTACATTGTACTAGTGTAGCCAATGAGATTGGACTAAAAAAATATTAGCTACCTATGAGAACACGCTAATAATAATGCTAATAATATAATGCAATAAGGAACATTAGATACATAAAATGTGTGTAGGTGTTTTTATTCTGTCAACTAATTATTAATAAACAATTTATTAAATGCCGCCCTCGAATAAACGCCGCACCAAAATAAATGCTTGTCTAATAAAACGCCGCGGCATTTATTCGGAGAAATATGGTATGTCCTTTATTTTTGTGTAGGTCACACTGTCAAAGGCTTTGGAAAAGTCTATGAATGTTATCACACAATGATAGTTTTTTCTGATGGTGCATTCCTCTATTATTTTTCTAAAAGTGAATATTTGTTCGATAGTGCTGCGGCCAGGCCTAAACCCATTTTGGTTGGGTCATAGTAATGGATTGATAAGAGGGTGTATTCTGTCAAGCAGAATTCTGTTGAAAAGTTTGGCTATCAGTGACATAAGGGCTATTCCTCTGTAGTTTCTCTTTTCTTGAAAATAGGTACAATCTGTGAAGATAGCCATTCTGCTGGTGCACATTCATTTCCGAATATCTTGTTTAAAATAGGCAAAAGTTTTTGTTGGATTTTTGGAAGTTTGAGCAGTTCTGCTGGTACTTTGTTGGATCCAACTGCCTTACTGCTTTTAAGCTTGGTTGCAGCTGAATTAACTTTCATCGGAGTGAAGGGCTGGATGTCGATTGGCAGTTCATTGAACAATGGAATTATGTCTATGTTCGGTTCTCTGGAAGTAAGCAAGTCTTTGAAGTGGTTTTGTAAGAGTATAATGTATTTGTTAGGTGAGTTTGCGGCGATAGCGCATGGTGTCTTTCTTTTTCGGCCTGTCAGAGTATTGATAGCTTTGAAAGCTTCTGCTGTCCTGTTTTCTTTGCTGTAGCTTTCGATGTTTGCTTCAATACTAATATAGTATGATTCTTCCTTGCTGGCATACAAATGAGAGAGTTCATTGGTAGCGTTTTCAACTTGCTATTTGGTAATCATCATAAAAGAGTTGAAGTCTTTTAAGTTAGACCAGCAGCAGCTAGATATATAGTATTACATTCTTCTGGGAAATTCTGATAAATATCAGCAACTGTGGATCATGATATGCAATGTTTTGATGCTTTCAAGTAGGAATGCCAATGTAAGTCATTTTTAGTTTTAAATGTAGCACATTTATCTCATAATTGCTTAAAATTTATTAATTATATAAAAAATGCTTTTGTAGGTTGAAAGTGGCTTCAGTTTTCAATCCAATCAACTTGAAAGAAACCTACTTGAGGAAACTATTATTGCCAAAAGGATTGTGTTCAATGGCCATTCCCCAGTCAGCATGCATTGCAATACTAGTGACCAAGGATATGATCAAGGTATTTAAATGATTATTTAATGTAGTAACAAAATTTAAAATAACATAATCTAAATAACTTGCATATTGACATATTATTTAAAGATTAAATATCAAATCTCTATAATAAATTCATTTATTTTCTTCAGGAAACTAAAGGTGCGTGTGTATATTTATTATGAGTCTGCTTTAGAAGAAAGACAGAGCCAATGGGTCAACCAGCAGACTCTGGAGAATCAAAGAAAACAGAATGCCCTAATGAAAGTTCAGGAGGAAAAAATGCAAGCAGCAAAAGCTTTGGAAGCTGCCAAGAAAAAATGTCTTGACATTCATTGTGGACATTTTTGACATAATATAGTTTGATAATGTAGTTTCTGAAACTTGACATTCCGAGCAGCCCTTTTTACAAGTGAATTTTTTTTATTATAGTGTTTTCAATTGATTACTTGTTAAGTGAAGGTACACTGGTTGCCTATTCAGTAATAAATCCTTCTTCTATGCTCAGGTATGCATAGTGTATTGCTAATATTTAGAATAAAAATCATTTTGATGTTCTTTAGACTTCATGGCTTTGTGGACAGAGAGCAGATATATTTGGAAAATATACATAAATTCTTTTTGATATGTGATTTTTTTCTTCTAGTGTAGATGCCCTGTTAAATATTTTATTGTTATATTTTCTATGGAATTATAATATAAATATATAAAAGACAAGTGAATTTATTTCTGTTATAAATATTTCTAAAATATAAATATCATTACAGGATATAAACATTGATATAATATATTTATTATTAATATGTATAAAAAGTTATTTCTTTACAACAACATTTTATTGATTTTGTGTATATACTTTTTATTTTTATAATATATTTATTATAGTTTACATAGGTTAGGAATATAATTTATAAACCGGACCATTATTTTTTTCTTTAAATAATCTTTTCTTTAGCTTCCACATAATAATTATTCACAATATAATACATACTATAGGTGTTTATATAGCATATATATTTCATAAATGAAAGATTAGTGTTTATCTAACAATTTGTATGTAAGCTCATTTTTGGATTGACAGAGAATTAATAAATGTTTGTCTATTTGAAATTAATTATTGGATAAAAAATAATTTTATTTAAAGATATTATTCTAATAAATATATTATATCTTTTTTACTGTAATTTTATATTTTTAGATAATTAAACTGTTAAATGTTTAATATTATAAAATGTGTATTATTGATCAGAATACAAAAGAATATATTATTCAATGGTCATTGTACCATAATGGAAAAATATATAAATTTTTTTATGTAAAGATGGTCTAATGTATATAGACTTGAATTAATTTTATTATCTAGCATTACATTTTCATTTTATGATATTTTGCAATGTTATATATTTGAAAAGAGTCAATTATTATATTATGTATTAAGGTAATTCGTAATTGTTTTGTATTTTTATTTAATTAGAAAAAAATTTAATATAAATAAAATCTTTTATGATTATAGATTTCATAAGTATATGTTAATTGAAACTTTTTTTAATTACTCATTATATGTAAATTATATTATGTATTCATTCATTATACATATATATGGTTATTTATTATAATAAGGTTTATTCCCTATTATTTATATATTATACAAATGTGCCACATGTCAATTCAATAATTAAAATGTTTTCTTTTTGAGGAAGCCATTCATACTTGTAATCAGTCTCTACTTGATGTTGATCCCAGTCTAGTCTTTATTACCTTCAATTGAAATAATAATGTGTTCTGCTGATACAGTTGTGGTGGAAGATGTGAGGAATATTTGAGACAGATACTTGAGGTCAACATATGCATGTGGTAACTTCTAAGGGTGGCATCAATCTGATAAAGGCTTCATTTTCAAATATCAAATCATAGAGCTTTGAAAACTGTTGTGAATGTTCTTTGGAGTTATCTGAAAATGCAAGCAGTGCAAATGGAAACCTTTGTTGGAGGTAATTTCCATTTTGTCAATTTATGATAACCTTCGGGTGTATGAATCATAAATATATACATATATATATTTGTCTTACCAAAATCACAACACCAAAAAAATATAAAATTAATTGCATTCTTATTTTTGCCTTTGTGATGAACAGGCTATAGAATTTTAAAAAATGTATTGAAAGAAAAATCATTTTCTTCAGCATAGTTATATTGAAATATATGTATGTTTTAAAATGCATATTAAATATTATTTATATAATATTTTTATGCATATATATTGTTTTTGTAACATTTTTAACATGTTACTTGATGAAGAAAAATGGTTTCATACATGCATTCATTTATATTTGTTAAGGTACAAAATCCCAGTTCATAATAAAAGGTTACTGAATTTAGACACACAATTAGTGGGCTAGTAACAAAAGTAGGAAATTTGAACTAACTATACCATAAATTTATTTCATTTTAGTTTTTAACATATAAATAAAAATCATTTCTATAATTTTTAGCATTCTCTTATATGGAATTTTATTGTTGTGTAATAATCTGCATTCTCATATTTGCGTTTCTGTATAGTTTGTCTTTTTGTAAGGATATATGCTCTATTATTATTATTTAACTGATAAAGACTAATTTTTTATATAACCAAACTTTATTATCTATTAGTTGTAAAATACTAGTAAAAATATGTTATACTAGTAATAAGGCTTAATAATTGTTTGGTATTGCTTAACATGCATGTAGATTAATAAAAATATGTCCTTATAACAATATATGCATTTGAAAATAGATTGCATACTCATCTTTAAGATTCAGAAACTAAAATTAGCGATAGTTGTAAATGGCTTTTGTGTCTTTCCCCTTGTTTTCCATATATTTATTTATAATATATTTAGTGTTGTACATGTATGTGAATTAGAAGGATTTAAAAACTTGGAAATAGTGGTTACAAGCAGAGTGAGTAACAGTGGTGAAATTTGTTATGCCTTTAAAACGATTAAAAGAAGTTTTAATACAACATTTAGGGCAACCTTTTGTATCTGGTATGGAAAAATTCTCAAATGTACTCGAATGTGCAAAATTAAAATGGTGTTCGAAGAATTACTAGAATATTATTCCATATTTTTTATTATAAATTAGTTATTTACATGTTGATATAATTATACTGATTTAATAACCATACAGTAATTAACTATGTTGACTTTTTGTAATAACTTTAAAAAATTTGTTACTCTTGTAAAGCACATTTAATACTATTACTAGAGTATAAAAAATCATTATTATGGTTTATTTTAAATGTATATATAAATGATGAAGAACTTAAATCACAAAGACTATTATTATTTACTTTATTGTTTATTATATTCATAAGTCAATAATTTTTTTCCAAAACATTCAAGTTCAATCAAGGTTACAGTTACTGAAACACAGAATTTGAGACTTAATTACAATATAGTTATTTTTTATTGAATATTTATGTGTTTCAAGATGTATTTATTCAACACACTTTAAACGTGTAAAAATTATACTAATGTTCAGAATGTATGATAAAATACACGCAATTCATGTTTTTCCATTAAAAATAAATAAATAAAAATGTCCCACATATTGCACCTTCTATGTGATTATAAGTCACAGTTAAATTATGTTGGTAATAAAAGTGTTTGTTATCACTTAAAATTATATGTTGATCATAGTTCAAATAATAAATATATTTATCAAAAAATTATGGAATTGGTTTTTTAAACCAATTATAACGGTCATTGACGCAATATGACAATACTCGACTTTTTGATAATGTTAATATCTTGCACTTCAACTATGTGTGTCTATTTCAGCTTAATATGAAGTAGGTATACTATGGTAATAAATAAACGCTAAGTAATAAATGACAACTTCTAAAAAATGACCAGCTTTTTACACTTACATTGGCAGCCACCCGACGATATTTTAAATTTACAGTTTTACTTAATATTCTTCATACACGCTAGTCTATATTTGTACACTTGTTTATCTTAAAGAAATATTTTATTATGTGTTTTTATATTGTTAAACGTTACTCTTTTACAAACTGATTGTTTATTTTCGCATTAATTTCATGCTATTAATATAGATTATAGAAAAGTCTTAAAAAATTTCACTTACATTATAATTGTTACTATTTTGAATTGGTTTCATTTTATAATACTTTTTCAATTAAAATTCGATATTAGGCCTCATTAACACATTATGTAGCATATTATTGCCAATTAATTTCATTATTATCTTTTTCAAATCATTATGTGTAACTTTTCTAAAATTATCCGCATATAATCAAATAGTTCAACTATAAATGCAGCACTATTTAATTAAACTTTATGTTTACACATCACTTTTAAGGCGCCTCTAATTAGTTATTTCCAATCTAATTACTAATCTGTAGTTTAATGTTACACTATGTAGTTATGTTAAATATTAGCCACAATTGTTGTGAGTATATATGTTCATGATAATGACATTGTCTCGCCTTACCGCTTTCTTTACTCTTTCAGCTAATGAGAACCACCAGCAAGTAATTGTACGCATCAAAAATAATCCGAGTGAAGTCTCATTGCTTGTTGTTGATCCTGACACAGAGAAGTATTTTGCTCAAACTGGCAGTATTATCCAGCATGATATGGAAAATATTCAGGTTATCGAATGTCCCTATTCCAGACCTGGTAAGATTGTGTGTACACATTTTGTTTAGTTAATGCTACTGTTACACAAGCTAGGAATGTGCATTATTTGACATACAATGCGTAAGTTATCATTATTAGATAACTGAATGGGTTTTATAAATTGTTGCTAATTTCATTTTATCATAATCAAAATAATGTATGCCTAATCAATATTCGGTGTGCAAATTGTTTACTAATTATATATGTCTATCATTTTAGTGATGTCCGATTTTTATTTTATTATCATCCTAATTATTGCATATCACTTCCAAAAGACTATCATAAAAAAATTCATTTTGATATTTAATAACTTTTACCCTTTCTAGTAATTTCTATATCAATATCGAATATGAAGCCTATTCACTTTCAGACAATCCATATAAAGTATATTATTGAATATTTTTCTTTTTAGAAAAATCGGAACCCCCTACTTTGAACTACTCAGTTATTCCTGATGTAACTGCTGTAAGTATTATTATTATTATAGCATATGTTTATCTTATATCCTATCGTCGGTTAGAAATACAGCATAGTATTGCATTTTGGTTACATTTAAATTTATGTTCGTATTATTAAATAGTAATTTATTTTAATATTGTATTTTTTTTTGAAATACTGAAACATTTAATTAGTCTGCCTAATTTTACATATCCGAATGCGTACCGTCTGACTGCTGATGTAATATATATAAACAGGGTTCCCCCGCATCACCATCAACTCGCTCCACCATTAATTCTAGTAGATTTCGATCTCAACTAAAAACATTTTTATTTACACATTCTTTATAAACTTACTCTCTCTCTCTTAGCGCATTTGACATCTTTGGATTTAATGCGCTCTATAAATATATAAATTTATTATTATTATCAGGAGAAATGACAATATCAGCTAAAATCAGGGAAAATGAAGACATGAGTTAAAATCAGGGAAAACTAAATGGCTTATTTTTTAAATATCCATTTTATTCGATCTATAGAAAGTTTTAAAAAAATTCACTCGCATTGCTCGCTCAAAAACATTATTTTTATATAAAATATATTAAGTGCTGTCTTATTCAATATTTTTTGTAATTGTACATAAGATCAAATTTTCTTTTTTTATTCCTTTGGGAAACCTAATATGCACTTATTTGGTATATATAAATATCAGGGAATTTGATTTTACGTTTATTTTAATATAATAATTTATTGATTAAAACAAGAATTAATGTAAACATCATTAATTTTCTGGGTAACGAGTTTATTCATCAATTGAGTTTTTCCATACTGTTTACCTTGTTCATATGTTCTCTTTATAACTTACAATAAAATAAGTCTAGTTTTAAATTTTTTAAGGATTATGACTAATTAAACAATTTGAAAAATATTAAGTTTTTCTATCAATGTGAAGAAATAACACAAAGATGTATTTAAAAAACGACTCTACTGTTAAGGTTAGAAATCGAATATTCTTTGATTATGGACAGAGTTTAAGTTTTAAACTTAAGCCAGATCGTCAAAACTTTCTCCACGCTTTACTATATAGGCAATTTTTGGATTTTTTAAAATTCTGATATTGAAAGGCATGAACAACATTTAAAAAAATTAGTTGCTGTTCATAATACTGTTTTATAGTCTATAATTTAGTAATCTGTTAATAATATTAGTTACGAACAAAGTTTAGTTCGTAAATAAACGCAATTTTTTTTAAATCGAGATTAATTTATAAATGAATGTAAATTAAATTCAATATTTTAATGATGAATAGTCAAAGAATATCAGGCATCTATCAGCCAATGATATTCTATCTTAAACGATTAAAACTAACCAATTTTCAAATGTTACGTTAATTTACGAACACCCTGTAGTGTAATACATTCTTTTGAACAATATTTCGGCTGAAAAAATCGCTTGAATAATAACTTAAATTGTTGTATATCATAAATGTTATTAATTTGATACCTTGAAACCAAATTTTTACATAGGCTATTGCTTTGAATTATAAATTTAAATAAAGCTTATTGATTTTGGAAAGTATGGCAAAATTCGCAAGCTTAGAATATAGCATAAAAGGTGTTATGTCATCGAAACAGTTTACAATGTCGACATGTATAAGAAATGATTCCATTCGCGCTTGAATTATCGTGTCAAGATTATGATATCATTTAAAGTTAAAGGTATATTACTTTTTTTTATTAAAATGAGAGAAATCGTCCCAGTGTTAATTTCTTTAATTCGTATATTCTAATCAATTGCAGTAAAAACGGCTAATAATTAATGATGGATCTCCTATATTTTATATTTCATTATTGATATTAAATAATAAACCACAAGGAATTTGTTAATATTTATGGTAATCTATAATTGAAGTCAAAATGGACAACTGTATAAAATTAAGCACATATAAAAAAAGAGAATCCCAGATTATTGAAACTCAGAAAGAATGTTAATTTTATTGTTAACATGTTAACTCTCACAGCCATCGTTTACTACTCTTTATAATCTATCCAGAAGTCTATTAGTTTATGTATTAAAAATTATTTATAGTTATAAATTTATTATATTAATTATATATCGCATGTTTGTTAGAGTAAATATTAGCTTAAGTATGTAGAGTAATGTTTTGGGTTTGCGAAAACTCTAGCGTAAATGAACATTTAAAAATAATCACTGTTCGTTTTAAGTTTCAATAATCAGCGAATATATTTATTACATTTATTAAAACGAAGTTGTTTTAAATTGAATTATGATAATATTTGTAGAAAATTTGTTCTTTTTAATTAGTATAATTAGTAATGAATAATATTGCGTATTTGTTGTTTTCATCTGTACGACCTAGTAACTATAGTTTAGAGCACATTGAATTACTCGACATTGTCTCTACTGCTATTGTTTCTATCTGAATTTTATCTTGTGATCATAATTATAGCTGCGGGCTCTTGAATTTTGATGTTATCGGTCAATATAAATGGCATGTGCACATACCTAGCGTCAAGTGTAACACTATGTTAATGTTATTTTTGTGAAGCAGTTCAGTTATATAAAAAGTCTAGAGATCAATAATGAAATAGTTTAATATGGTATATGATTGATAGTTTTATTATACAATGATTAGTAACTGAGCTGTCGAGGTTAAACTATACTAGTGAATACTACAATCCTTATACTGACCATAACATAATAAAAATGTTATTTTTCAGCCATTTTGTTAGAATAATGCAATTATTAAATAACACACTGAGATTATTGAAGTGTCTTAACGGCACTATGGAGATATAACGGTCCTGAGTGGGGGTATGATTCATGCTCGCTTTCGTTTCTTTTTAACCTTGCTGTGTGTATTAATCGATACTTCAATTAATATAGATCTCATATCTTTTTGTTTATGTTTGCTCAGTTGCTATACATGCTTGTAATTTCTACATAAATTCGTGTAGCCTATCATTTTATTTCAGTAAAAGTTTTTAAAACTATTTTATCTAGCGTAATACTCTTAATTGTGGAATCTTCTGTGTTTTTAATTTAAATATATTTCTCATGTTGTCTTCCGGTTGATTTTTAGCAATTATTTTATGAAGTCTTTGTTGTAAATTTAGTTTTCTGACTCCAAAACATAATTTTTAATTTAATCTTCTTGAGACAAAAGAAAAACAAATAATTGAGATTTGACTAGGTAATATTATATAAAGAAAATGGGAAGTTCCTAAATATTTCACCGTTTTGACTTATTAAGAATGTTTGGAGTATTTAGGCTTATTGCTGTTGTCTTCTGTTGAATCAATGTTAACAACCAATCTAGTCACATGTGACTATATATATAAGTCTGTTTTTGTAGTTTATGTTTATTGTTGTTTTTAAAAAAATCGAAATTCAATCGATTAATGGCATTGTACAAATAAAATATATTACAATTATTAATAAAATCATAATGTAAAATAACCTTTATTTGACTTTATTTATAGTGTCCATGTTTTTATATCTTTATTCCATGAATCATTAATTATAGGGTATATAGTGAGTTTTGATATTAACTGTACATTTTTTTAAGTTAATACTTTCAGTGGTATCGTCGATTCATTCAGATCACAATTAATTAGTTGTTAAAAATGTTACTCCAATGCAAAACCTTATTCATATTTTAGTACAGCGTAAGCTTTATTTTTCTTTAAAAATAGTTCGTTTGTTTGTCTGCTACATTTTGTTAACGTGAATTTGATCATTAAAAACGTTCAACATATGTTGCCCATTGTTTCTCTAATTGGAAAATAATTATTATAGTTTGAAATTGAGGCGTGTTAGATGCGAATGCTAACTATGTTATAGAATGTTTAGAATGGTTTCAATATTATAGAAGCTACCTGTTTCTTCATGAATTTAAGTAAGAGCGAAACCATCCATTTCATTACAATAAAAATTAAGTCAAGGAAAGAAAGAAACTAAGAACGTTTATACTTTAACCGAATTTTAACTGTCATCCATTCACAGCCTTCCGGCTTTCCCTTATGATTGAAACTTATATGTTTAACTATATAGTTTTCAGTTGCAGTTTAATATAAATTTTCCTTTCCCCTTTTTAATCACTGCATTAGCTTAATTTGTATACGAATTTAATTTTATAAGGTACAGATTTGATTATAGTATAGGATGCATCTAGTTTTACTTCATATAATCCGTTTTATGTATTTTTGATTAGGATAGGCAGTTCGGGAAAATAGAAATTCATTTCCGAGTCAAGAAAAAAACATTTTTTGCGAGTAAAGCATTCTTTTTCTGAACTCACCTTACATGCAGATTCGTATTATTTGAGGGCTGATAAAAATCTGATTGTCTTTCCTTCGCACTGTGAATGTACGCAGAAATTTAGCGAAGACCATGATAAAGGAAGGAGATACATGTGCCATGAGATTCTTCTGGGTTTTTGAGGCTTAACCCCTTCTTTACGGGCGTATCCTATGTTGTTACGCACATTTCATTACCTCATTACTGGCACAACAGCGTATGATACGTAACTATTTACCTTATTATACAAGCTAGAGATTATACAAGCTATTGTATAATCTAAGGTTTTCGTTAATATATCAGCATGGAAAAGTAATTTTCACATATTTAGCTCTTGAAACCACTTAAGTTAATTTTTGAATCATCAAAATCGGCTGCATAGTTATTGAAATATAACATATAAAATGTTAATATAATTAGCAATAAATATAATTGATTTTGATTGGTTGGGATATGGATTTGAATGCTTCAATTATCCATAGATATAAATAATTTTGTCCGCTTTATTTCAGAAATAATTTCGAACTAGGTAATATATTTAAGTAATTTCGATTTAGATAAAGTCTTTTTATTTCAATTTTTCTATTACTTATCATATCTTCTTCGTCAGCTATTAGCAGCGAATCTTCAAGTGCAACAGATATAACTTATAACAGTAGCAGTAGTTCAAGTGA
>JAUZND010002025.1:2971-13109 GCA_034780555.1 Coelogynopora nodosa
CCACTTCGTCCATCACCTCAGTTCATTTGATTCCACTTCGTCCATCACCTCAGCATTGTTGTCATTTGATTCCACTTGTCTAAGCCACTTTTGTTTTTTTATTTAAAAAAATTCTTATTATAAGAGCAATAAAATAATTAAATAAATTTAATAATAATAAATTTATTCAAATTATAAAACTGGCCAATAATCTTTTCACAATAATCTGTTGAATTTTCTCACTGTTCGGATTGCACATACTTCAATGAGAAAGCTATAGTTTTGATTATTACTGATCCTCTGCATTATCTAAGTTAAATGGGCACATCGCATTTCGTATTTTGTTTAATACTCTTTTTGTAACGGCTTCAATTTTAGTTTTTTACTACGATTTTGAGATTAAGAAATCTCAAAATCTCGATGCATTAACAACACGATTTTACTTATTAGCTAGTTTTTTTAATTGAAAAGTTAAACATTGAGCCATTTATGTATTTAAATATTTAATTATATTTAGTTTCAGAGAGATATATAAAGTTTTAACACTCTATCATTATAATGGGCTGAAGTCTATAATATTGTATATGTGTAACCCATTGCTCAATCTGTCTGTTATTATTTAGTATGAGTAATATCTTATTACATTTATTTTTTCATAAACTATCAAATGCGAGACATTACGGAATTTTTACACAACTATGTTCACTTTCTGGAAGCCCAATATAACTTTATTGTATGTTTGTCCTAAGTTAGAATTTTATGTACTGTTAGGGTAAAATTCCAAAACTTTCAAAATAATTATAAAAAAGTATTTACAAAATATTGCTATTATAATATACTTTAAAATATGTATTTATTAATTATACATTTATGCATTTTGTGATTACCAATGACAATCAATGTCTTGGAAATATGTTCCTTTTTTTAAAATGATTATTTTAAAAATATTATAAATCATAGATCCGACATATATTATCTATATATTTATACCTTTTTGATATGTTCTTGTAAATATAATTTCATTCGAAACGATATCTTATAAAAGAAACCATTATATAATATCAAGATTAGGCTATATTCTTGTATATAATGAAACAGCGGAACACACCGTTAATACAAAATGCATTTTGACTTTGACCGTTTCTCACAATTGGCTAATAAATCCAATTTTTCGATGCACATTCTACAAATAATGCGCCAATTCATTGCCTTTGCCTAAATAATTTATTTCTACACTATCACACTCTTTATTTCTGTCTTCTGGGGAGATACACGCTTTCTTCTCTGCTTTTAAAGCTGGCGGGATTGTGAGCTATATTGTATACAGCCCCGCTTTTTAAAACTATTTCGGTGATCAATTGCTGCAATAACTTCACCGTGCCACTTTTTTACGCCTAATACGATGAAATAATATCATGCAAATTGTGGTTTAAAAAGCGTCCCCGAGCCTCTACAAGGGAATGTTTCGTCCCAGTGAGTCGCGGGATTATGGGATGTAGCAGAATGCGATCCGTCTTCCGCTGCCTATTGGCTTGCCTGTGAGAGCAGTGCAGTGAGAACGTTGCGGTCTATTAGCTGAGCTGTCAAAGTCTTTGGGGCTCACTGGAAGCCAGCCAAGTGTAGAAGGCGCATATGTATGTTTGCTTGTCAGCGCTTTATGTTTAACTGTGAATTACAGTATTAGGTTGTTGGAAAAAACAACGTGGGAAAATTCTGCACCACGAAATCTCAACAAGTATCAAATGTAGAGGACAAATATGATGCTTTCCGTTATATTTATACATATAGTGCTATGTGTTGTGAATACTGATTGAAGTACCCGCCTTTTTCGTGCCAATGTCGTTGGATACAGGTGTTGCCATCGTTTTGAAAACAATGTTGCCGTGTGCGCTATTGACATCATCATTAATGAAGGTTTTCTTCTGTTGCTTTATTTTTCATTTCATTGGATTTTTCAGATTTCAAGGTATGATATTGTTTTTAATCTTTAGTTAATATATATATGTATATATATGTATATATATGTATATATAAAATATGTAATGTTTGTCATATATTTTATTTCAGCTTTATATGTACAAATTTTCTATTATTTTTTATGAAATGATTGAATTTTTCATATTACAATGTTTATCAAAGACTAAATAGTTTTCTTAATCAAAGATAAATACTATTCAGAAATAAAAAAATACTATTATTTTGTATTCTTTTTCGATAAATATTTATATTCATTTTTCATAGTCCATGCCCATAGGTTCACATATATTACGTAAGTATCAATTAAATATCATGTAATAGAATACTTATTATCAACATAGCTTTCAACTAGCCCCATAATTTATATATATATATAATATAAGTGACATCTTCCACCACCGAATACTTCGTGTAGGTCGTGGGATGTCGTTGTTACCATAGCAAACACAAGACATGGGCCCATTTCTTTCTGCATGTAGCAATCTCACAAGCTTGTTGATGAGTCAGGTGGATGCACGTTATGTCCTCTATCAGTTGCTCCATATAGGAGCGTGCTGGTCCACCTTGACGACGAGCCTCGGATGGTTGGTTTTTTACGTTTTTCACAATCGCAAGTGGCGTAGAAGGACGTCGTACCGCGTGGCCAAATAGTCCAAGTCGGTTCCGACGGAGGATGGTGGATGCTGGGGAAAGATTTGTCAGGTTATATAAATCGATGTTTTTGATTACTTGTGGATAGTGATAGTTAAGGCAGTAGCGTAGGAGTGCTCTGTGAGTGGCATCTATTTCATTCTCTAGGGTGGTGGTGAGTATCCATGAGGCGCCGCTGTACAACAAAACTGTTTCAACGCTCGCTCGAAAGAGGTTCACCTTCGCTTCGACGCTTGCCTCAGAGCCTAGCATCAGAGATATATTTCGCGTCAATTAATTAATTTAAAAGCTTGAATACTAAACTTAATATTAATTACCCGTATTTGTATGATATCTATTTCAATAAACATTAACGTCAAACATTAAACTTTGACGATATCATATACCGTGTCAGCGAATTATAAAAAATAATAAAATTGCCAAATTCTGATATTATATAATACTAATTGTTCCTGTTGACAAGTAGAGGATATGTCATAAATATTTATCCTAAAATATTACCGTAACGACAAATTAGTAGGTATTTCGTCCATATTGCCACTTATATAGTGATTCAAATTTTAATCCACCCCGAAGCGTTCAATCGCACACGATTGTCAACTTGTGGTAAAATATGATGACGTCGTACTTCAGAGTGATGTTGTCCATCTATGATGACGTCATACTTCAGAGTGATGTTGTCAATCTATGATGACGTCATACTTCAGAGTGATGTTGTCCATCTATGATGATGTCATACTTCAGAGTGATGTTGTCCATCTATGATGATGTCATAC
Organism: Coelogynopora nodosa; assembly: GCA_034780555.1. Classification (NCBI taxonomy): domain Eukaryota; kingdom Metazoa; phylum Platyhelminthes; order Proseriata; family Coelogynoporidae; genus Coelogynopora; species Coelogynopora nodosa. The sequence continues at coordinate 6,355 of JAUZND010002025.1, forward strand.
TTCAGAGTGATGTTGTCCATCTATGATGACGTCATACTTCAGAGTGATGTTGTCAATCTATGATGACGTCGTACTTCAGAGTGATGTTGTCCATCTTTGATGACGTCGTACTTCAGAGTGATGTTGTCAATCTATGATGACGTCACACTTCAGAGTGATGTTGTCAATCTATGATGATGTCATACTTCAGAGTGATGTTGTCCATCTATGATGATGTCATACTTCAGAGTGATGTTGTCAATATTTGATGACGTCATACTTCAGAGTGATGTTGTCCATCTTTGATGACGTCATACTTCAGAGTGATGTTGTCCATCTTTGATGACGTCATACTTCAGAGTGATGTTGTCCATCTATGATGACGTCGTACTTCAGAGTGATGTTGTCCATCTATTATGACGTCGTACTTGAGAGTGATGTTGTCCATCTAATTGTGTTAATTGAACGAAAACTGAATCGAATGTGTCTCTGTACCAATATTGATCAGCTGGAATTTATCTAGCGGCAGTTAACTTTTTTTTCTAGGTTAAAATATGTCATCTCATATAAACGGAAGTTCTGATTTACCTCATTAATAAAGGAGATACATAAATGGCTATGAATAAGAATCATCCAAATGGACAGTTTGACTCTGTGTATTGCATTTGTATTACGATTTCAGTAATATATGAACCAATAGCTTTAGTTTTATAATTTATGGAAGAATATATCAAGGATATTGAATTGTATTCGTTTTCATGTGTATTAGTATCAAACTTTTAGAAAGTTATTTAATCTGTAAAAATTTTAATGTAGTATCATCAATTTTTGCTTTCAAAACATATATTGTACATTAATTGTATTTTATAAAGGTTATTATGATATTATTGAATCGAAATGTAAGTTAGCGTAACTTGAAATTGATTTATTTTAAATTATTAATATTATTTTCACTCTAAATATTCATAAACAATAATTTTAACTTTTGCATAATGGAGGTGCCGATGGTAGCAGGGATTGACAAATAGGCAGACATATACGTTACGTTTGAAACTATATTCATGCCCTTTCTCGCTTTTTCCCCTCCTCCACTTTGTTGTCTGTCTCTCTCTCTCTCTATCTATCTCTCTCTCTCTCTCTCTCTCTGTCTTCCCCCTTGCACCTCTCCTCCGCCTTTGTCCTCCCCATTTCCAGGCACCGTAGCCTCGGTGTTCACTACGCCGGATGAGACGGTGTATGGTATCGTGAATCAGACTGTGGTGTTGCCCTGTCGATTACGAGAGAAGATCACCCCTCAATCTGGAAAGACGGTGGGTCTAGCATCATGTGAACTAAACATGTCTGTATGTATCTTACAAGCGCAGCAAGCATATTTATTAATTAACTATAGTCGGGATCTTAAGTTTGATCATATTTATTTCTTAAGGAAATACTGATCATTATCGCTTTATAAATGCAGGAAGTATAAAGAAATAAATCTTACTTTGAATACAGGTTTTTTATTGTTAGAATTACACTAAGTAACATGTAAATATGGCAAATAAAATACTAACTTAAATTTTATAAAAGGTGTCAATACTTTTTAATGAAATGAAGCGGTCCTTTGTGTTTTACTTTTCTTATTTTAATTATAATTTGTACATATTAATGTATCATTCTAAATGTTTCTATATTATAGATTAGAATATCGCAAATGCGATTCTAGGACAATAACGGTATCGTCAAGAGCAAACTGTTATTTTACAAAATTGAGAGATTTTGAACTTACATATTATAACGTCACTGATTTATTTTGTTAGAAACACACACATGACCATGCAAAATGTAACTAAAGTTTTCAAGAAACATTATTGTTAAGACGATATGTTTATTTTAGTGGATCAAGATTCGTTTTAGGAAAATGTAAATAACTCTATACAAAGACACGTGTTTCTATTAAAACGATTGGCAACTTGATAATTTAATTATTCAACTTTGTTGCGTGATTATCTGACTTTTACCGAGAGTACAATATATTTTTATTGTGAAATGAATAACTTTAATATAGCTATTATATGGAAAATCTATTGATAAATCAAAGAAAAGAAGATAAACAATAGTTAAGACAGAATAATAATCAAGGTAGCTTATCTTTCCTTAACATCACCATAACATCAGAATATCAGCATGTATACATACTTAACCTATAAGTATGTCGTGGGTATGTCGTGATAAGTATGTCTTGCGTGATAACTAACAATATCAAAGTCTTTTTACATGATATGATTCGTGAGATTTAAAAAAATAAATCAATACTAGGCAACTGTTGCTTTTGAAAATCAATTTTGTTTTCTTCAAATGTTTAAAAACTAAATTGGGGAAATAAATTTTCCCTGTTGCAAAGCTTGCTCATGTTATCAGACCTTTTAGTTAACAATGAATCATGACATTTGAGTAATACAAAAAATGTAATTCTGTACTTGAGATCCATTATGAAATAAAATATTGTCATTATAACAAAAACTTTTTTTTCAGTTGCAGTTGACTCTTTCAGTTCTGAAAGAATCTGTAAATAGTAGTTCGTAATAGTGATTTTTACATGGTAGTGTATTATTAAAAAATAACTATTAATAATTCATCTTGATTGTTTCTGAAGAAAATTTCATTGTGAGCATTATTTTATGAACAAATCTTTGGCAAACATAACAAATCTTCAGATTAGATACATTTTTCCGACATTACCTTTTTATTTACATTTGTATTCCATTATCTTTTATACCTATTTATTTGGTACCCCTAGTCGAAAAAAGTATATCTTATGTCGGTTTAAAAACCACAGAATTGGCCGCGGTTGAGGATTTTTAATCGCAGTAAAAAACTTCCAACCGGCTTTCATGATATAGTTAAAAAGGGCTTAATTCTGTGTCACTGAAACGTAATTATGTGATTAAGCTTATTTGTAAAATTTAAAATAATTCGTTTGTGTTTATTAAAAATTTGCGAATTTAATTTAACGAATAAATTACTTACCATTATTGCCAAATTACAAACATTACTTGTGAAATATCCACTAGGGTATTTGACAAGAATTATTGAATTGTTTCTAATTTGTTTAATTAATTATATAGATTGGTTTACATATACAATATATGTATATATCACCGAAAGTGTTCGTTATATTGATAACTTTCAGCTCAAGTAATTGACATATGCGATAGCTATGTTGTTGAGACGTGTACCGATTTCCTCATATTTATACTTGTTATTAACATACGCGATTTATGCAGTTATTCATGCATAGGTATCAATAGAATATAAAATAATATAATTTAAGCGTTGATTTAAGACGCACACTTATTAATAATTGTTATGGTTCGATTTGATATGCATTTTATTAGCAAACATTTAAATGTCCAGAACGAATGATAATTTCTGCTCATCTATGTATATATATATATACAATATACTCACAATAATATCTTTACAAGAATATATTTAGAGAGATTTCCACCAAAGTCATCCCATACAATGGATGTAAAAAAGACATTAAACTCGACTGAAATTTGGTCGAAAATAAATCAATAAAATACTCAAAAGACAGATTATTTAGGCCATCCTCCCAGTTTGACAGATGTATTATATATATATATATATGCTTACATATAGATAAAGATTCATATTCCCGGGAACCGTTTTACTAAATCTCAACAATAAATCGAACTATATATTGAGTTGAGCATGTCAATCCGGGAACTTGAGCGGGTAACTATATTTTATGGCGAGAAGAGAAGGAGAGCAGGAGAAGAGAATAAGGGACAACAGAAAACTGGGGCGTTCTCTCTCCGCCGCTGAGGATAATATCACTTGATGCTGATGTACAGAGTGGAGGTGTCTGAAGCACCCGGCTGATGGATGCAAATATGTAGGACTACTTATTGGCCCTCTCAGTTGACCATTTAAATATGTGTGGCGGTTATGCATGCTGCAGATATATAGTTATATTGTTGTAAAGCTGTTTAAATATATTTTTTATTTATGGTCTGAGTTAGGTAGAGGGGTAGGAGAGACCTTAATAAGGGGGTTATGGTCAGTTTGGTACCGTCGTTAATCGTATGCTTGTCTTGTATTGATGAAACGTGCTACATCGGCATGCAATTATCGACTGTCATTTATTCTGTTAAATCATCAGCTTCTTAATAGAAAACTATTTAATCCAATTGAGCTGAAATATTCAAACTTGCGGGTTAAATATTGATTATATATTTTCAGTATTGTTTATAGAAATGGTCGAGTGGATTGGTAGCAGTGATCAGTGATGTCATATGCTTTCTATTACTAAAAACATAATTTTTTCGGAATCTTAAATAATTTTTTGGAGATTTGAAAAACGTTCAATTGAATTAACCCTTTTTCATTCATTATATTTAAACTGTTTAATGTTTACCCCATCCCCAGTTGCTGATACTTTAGATAGTGTAGTTACTATTATTATTGCTATATAGTACGTAATATATTTATAATTATGTTTATTCGTAATATAATTTTAAAAGAAAATAAAAATTTAATAATGGAGTTATCGCACAATAGTATCATCCGATATTGTCAACAAAATATTTTTTTTCAAAAAAGTTAAGCAAAATGATGACGTCATTCACGATAAACCACATTGTAATCATTAAAAAATGGTTTTTAGTGAAGTTTGACAATTTACACCCGGTCACTGTGTTTAAATATTAAATGGTTTTAGTTTATATCCCCCAGCCATGACCATTCCACCGTGATGCTAAATCAGCAGTTGTCTAACAGGAGGTTGGTTGAATCGATATAATTTGAAAACTCGGCCAATTGATGGCCGGCATTTCAAATTAGTTTCAATCGGTGTGGATCTGTGCACTTGAAAATAGATCAATGTTGTGATATGTTTATTATTCAGTATATTTATATGTATGCGTACACATTGTATTCACATACATTGGAACACGTCATATGATTTTAACATTTATTGTATTCTGCAGGTTGTGTGGAGGCGTGCCCGGGATTCCTCCTACCTGATTATGGGGAATGAACGCATTACCCTGGACCCACGGTTCCACATGGTTACGGCCGCCTATCAGGAGCCCTCCATGGATATGCGCATCCAGAAGGTGCGGGTGTCTGACAAAGGAATCTACCAATGCCTCTACTCCAATGGAGCGAAGGCATTCACCAAGAATGTAACACTGCGTGTGCAAGGTAAGAGCTTGTAGCGGGGGGTTGGTGGGGTGGGGTGGTGTCTACCAGTGTCTTACTACTCCAATGGGGTGAAGGCCTTCGCCAAGAACGCAAGTTCATATTTTTCTTTTCGTAGTGAGTGTTTGATATGATGTGAGACAGTGTTACCGATAATTGATAAAACATAAAAAATCGTATCGTATTTCTTTTTTGTATCAATTGTGTTTATCGGCATTATTTTAACAAACACAGCCTTTAAAAATGACCATTAGAACTTTTATTTAAATAATGAATTAATTTTAATTTTAATCCACCGTTCTCTTTATGTTAAGAACATTCTAATTGCGATGGGGTAAGGATGTATACTGCCGTGCTATGACAAAAAGGCGTATGTCGAAAAAAACGAATTTTCATTTTATTTCATAAAAATGCTTATATATGTGTCCTTTTCATCTATTGATAATATCAAACTTCTATGACCTATATAACCAGAGATATTCTAATAAAAAACAACGTATGTCGCCCTGACTTTTTAAAATTACTATGACAAAAAAGCGTAAGTCGATAAAATCAATAATTTATACAGCCTATCAATAAATATTTTATTTATTATTATTTTATTTTTAACACTTATAAAAGTACCACATCTTAATATATGATCAATTCAAGGGCATATATTGAAATGTTGAGAGTATGTGCTCTGACTTCGTTTTTTCTCATTTCCCAAAATTATCATTTTTCGGCATACACATTTTTGTCATAGGCCAGCAGTATACTGTATAGTATACATTAAAAATAACTAAAAACTATAAAATTATCTATCTATATACATAATTATGTTTACAAGGATTTTAATTGCAATTCGTGATATAAAAACCATTAAAAAATGTTGAGATATCAAAGAAGTCATGTAGATTCATGGGCATCATAAGATTATACAGGAGGTATCATTAGTCAAACTTATCCATCTGTATGACAATGTAAAATTGACTGATTTTTACCTTTTGTACTTTTACCATATGTAATGTCAGGTGTTTTGGTCAGCATTCAAAGTTTTTGTGATTGGGTTATATGGAATCCATGAAAAAGTAGGGACCAAACTTTGTTAGTATGTTTTATTGATAAATAACAATATTTTTATTTAATGAAATATATTGTTAATGACAATAATATATAGTAAGTTATCTATAGTGATTTCATCAGAAAAAATGACAGACTAGTAGTAAAAAAGAATATTTTACAAATACTTTGACATTTTTAAATAATTATATATATTTTTTGGCTCTGACAAAAGAAAAACTTACCAAAACCATTTTTAATGAAAATATCATTATATATTAAATATTTAATTAGTTTTGTACCATATTGTTATCCATCTGCTATATACCAAATGCTTATTAACTTAAATGTTTATACAAATCTTAAAATAGTTTTTTTTAACAACTATCTCTTCTTATTATTCTTTCAGAAAAAATTGAATTACTGGTCCATTGATATATTTGACAATTTTGCATACTTACAATAATTATATTTTGAAGTATTTTTCAAGTAATGTATAATCTTTCTCGAAAAATAAAATTTAAAAG